>VVHJ01007940.1:5572-16818 GCA_015107715.1 Tylochromis polylepis | reverse complement strand
TTGTTATAACCCAAGGTCAGAGTGGTCCAGAATGTCTAACCTGACCTGAAAGTATTACTTCTCTCTTTATAGCTTCAATGTTTGCTGAGAACATGGGCTTCATTGCAGAAGACTTGACTACCAACAAATCTGTGAATATTTTCTCAGAGTGGCTGAAGGGCAGCTGCCAACCTAATTATCGAAAGGTGCGTGTGTGTGTTTCAGGCAGTGTGTTTTTCTCACTTGTCCTGGCTACAGGCGTGCTGCTTCTAAAAGATTGATATTAAACAGGACAATTGACAAGCATACTAAAGTAGTTCATAAAAAGAGCCAGCTTTTGTGGTAGAGATGATGCCCTACAGCAGTGAGTTGTTGCTTTTCTGTAGAATGCTCCTGTTAATTTCGCCAATAACTTCCCAAAATCTCCAAAATAAATCAGCTGTTATCTGTCTCCAGAGTATCCAGTGCTCAACTGATTAAATTTAAACTAGCTATACAGCCCAGTACAAGAAGTGCCTGTTCAAAGTTCATCTTGACAGTAGTGGAGGAATAGATAACACTGATCACTTGTTTTTACCCTAAAGGTTCCTTGAATGTTTTAAAGGGTTTTACATTCACCTTAATGGAATAGAATATAGCACGCTTTGCTTTATTAGTAATGCACAGGTAATTTGAGAACACGTTCAAGCAATGGCATGATGAACAAAGAGTAAAGAAGTAAAGTTGCTTCTGTTAAATATTCTGTATTAAAAGACCTTTGAGCAGACTTCTTAGTCCACGTGTTAAATTTAACCTGCACCCAAAGTCCAAATGTTGTTAGGGGTTTTCAAAAGTCATAGGTTTTACAGCTGTTCACCCAACTCAAAGGGATTCCACTTACCTGTAACTTCAAAGGAGCAGACTGAACTTTTCACACCACTCTATACAGTCAGTTGACTCACTCATATCAGCAGACAAGACTCCTTGAATTAGAGGCAGGGAGCCCTTTCTTAAACTACCCCCATGCTCTGACAGATATCCACATCTTGTTCTCCGTGCTGACACACTATCCAGAAGATTGAGGTGGTCCAATAGGTTGTCTGTGTCTCACCATGGCATGTTTGACTACTGAAAGACAGGGAAGACTCCCCACTGTATGCTATTAAATACCAAACCACTTGGTGACAATAGCGCTGATGGTTTTATGTAATTAAATTATGGCAAATCAGAGTGCTTACAGATCAGCATGTCTAGCTTGTGTGCCATTACAGTAATTGAGTCTCAGGATAATAGCATTATGCATACAGTGATGCGGTTTTCTCTTCTGTTGAAAGAATGTCAGTCCAGAGCCGTCCAAATCCTGTGGACCATACAGGCCGAAGGCAACGTGGAAACAGAGCAAGAGGGCATGGCATGCTAATATGCATGCCCATGACACCATAGGTAGGTTTTTACCAGCTGACACAGTCGGCTTTCCTTGGGCATTTTATAATTTAGTATTTAACTACCTCATTGAAACCAGACAGGTATGAAAATATGTTTAGCTGTATAATGGGCCACATAAAGAAGGTTTTCTGCAGAATTTTTAGACTTTGAATTTGTATTTCTGTCCAAAAAATACTACTCAAAAATAAATATTCCTTATTGCTTCTACATGAATTCCCAGTTTAATGGGTTGGAGCTAGAGTTATATATTACTGATCAGTGCGCTTGGAACTACTGGGATATTTCATGGTGTGCTTGAAAAATTTAATCAGTGTCGACACTAGCTCACACGGGAGCTTGTAATTACTTTGTCTAGCCCCCCCCTTTTTTTAACCTACGAAGAGGTGGCTGGTGTTTCAGAATCAATTATTTTTTTGCACCAGGGATGATCGCTCTTGATCGTGATGGCCGTGCAGCTGCTGGTACATCAACCAATGGATTAACTCACAAGGTTCCAGGGTATGTACATTCTGATTATTTTTTTTTTAATATATATATGTAAGTTTACATGCAGGGTTGTAGCGCAGGGTTAGATCCAGAGGCGTATTTTTTGTGTACTTTTTATGAGGCACTCTACTGTATTGACATGGTCATGTTTCCTGTCCTGCAGTCGTGTTGGGGACTCTCCTATAGTGGGGGCAGGTGCGTATGTAGACAGTTTAGCTGGTGGTGCTGCTGCTACTGGAGATGGAGATGTCATGATGCGCTTTCTACCCAGGTACCTCAACCATTTTATTATTAAATAAATAATAAATAAGCTTTTTGTCTTTTGTGTCAGGAAAAGAAAAGGAAGAAAAAGAATCTACTTGGCAACATAACTCATGTTAAAGGGGTTTATTTTTAAGTGTAACTAAGGGGGTGGGAAGGGAATTACTTTCACTCTATAGATTATTTCAGTAGATCAAAACAGGTGTTATATTTATCGCAGAAAACAATGTGAACTTACTCTATTGTTGTACTTATAACTCTTTAGGACATGTCGCCTGGTTTGAAACTTCTTCATGACTTTTTTTTTTCCCCAGCCACCTTTTAAATAAAAGGACTGTTGGGTGGCTTTTTCCTTGACAGATTTTCTTTATTTATTTTTTTTGTGTTTTTTTTCAAAGAGAATATCGACATATGTGACGTGTGTTGGTTTTTAACAGCCAACTTCGGGCTTGAGCCCCAAGCTGCAAGTGCAAAAATAGTATTATAAAGAGTGGAGGTGTGACTATGTTGCCCCAAAACTGTCATTTGTACATTCCACAGCTGAAGTGAGATTTCACGAAAGCGATTGTTTGTTTTCAGGCTGTGAGAATATATTTGTCTCAGAAGGGTTATTTTTTATTTTATTTTAAAGTTTTATTTATCTAGTATAGTTTAGTGTGCACACATAGTGAGCTGCATCCAGCTTAACATTCAGCTACACACATGCATACCACACCACACCGAACCTGAAGGGTCCCCATTTTCAATCAGATTTTTATTCAGTTCCAGGAACTGCTGGGTGGTTAGAGAACCTTGTTACTAGTGAAAGAAAACCCTTTTCAAAGCCCAAGTTTTTATGCCTGGTATGTCTGATTACAACTCTGCCTAGGGACTACGCTGTCAAAATGCAGCAGCAACAGGCCATTTTAAAAACAGTTGCCTTCTGTGTTGGAATCGTTCTTAAACTGCTTATCCATGAATTCTAAATGTTTAAGTGACTACAAAATGTATTCCTGTGTAGGATGCATTATATATATTTATTTTTTTACACAAACTAATTTGCTTGCAATGCAGTCTGGAAAACAACATGCAAGATTGCACTTGTCCTGTCAGAATAATTCACTGAGGAACAAGGCTCTTACAAATTTTCCATTTAAAACCCCCCCCATACTTTCACCGAGGTCAATTATAGGAAACTTGCAGTGTGTCACTCATTGTTTTATACAATTGACCTAAGGCTAATGGAGTTAATGACACCAGCAGTGTCTGGATGGAGCAAATAATTTAAAAGTAATGGTACATTAATACATATGCTCCTCAAGTTAATTTGTGTACACTTTGTGCATTATGTTCTTGTATACCATAGAGTGAGGCAGGGATACCTTTTTTTTTCCCTCCCCATTTAGTAATTATTCAGGCTGTTCCAGTATTTTTATCCCATGTTATGACTTCAAGTGCATCACTGTCATGATCCTGGTTGGAGGCCTCGACAGCACTTGTTAGTTTGCCTCATGTGTGCTCCGTGTAATCCTGCCAACAGCTACTTGGCCGTGGAGTTGATGAGGGCCGGGGTGGATCCCTCAGCAGCCTGCAAGTCGGCCATTTCCAGAATCAAGAGGCATTACTCTGAGTTCTTTGGAGCTATCATATGTGCTAACACAACAGGCCATTATGGTGAGTGTTTGAGTTCACAAATCGTACAGCTCCTTGCCCAGGAAACTGACACACACACACACACACACACACACACACACACACACACACTTTTTTAAAAATGTAATATTCACTTAAAATTTTATCATAAACATGTTGGAGAGGGAGATGATAACAACGCAGTCCTGTGTAAATTAGGCCTGAACTGAACAGATAAAATTCAAATTTTCAAAGAATACAAATTTAAAATTTAACCACAATCAAAAGTATGGCGTTAATATGTATTTTACTGCTATAATGTCATTAACAAACAGTAACATTAGGTATGCTGAAAATACTACTTTTTTTTTTTTTGCATAGATTTTCATGCAAACGCTTTCTGGGACTGAGGAATAATAGTTTTAATAAAGATCAGGCATTGCTGTAGCAATCTTTTGTACAAGGGTTTAACTAGATCACATCAACATTAAAGTTAAATGAAGCTGTCTTCACTTCAGTTTCTTTTACCTTCACCGATCAGCTCCAACAAAATTTGTTCTAACCTAGAAGTTATTTTGTTCTCAGGTCAAACACCACAAAGTCTGAAATTAGAGTGCCAGCCAAAGCGGCACACCCTTCATCTCTTCTTGTTCAAATAAGACAACCTTTTCATCTTTAAGTAATGTATCCATTTACCCTACATCCACAATGTTGTTGTTACCACCTGCGCGCATGCTTCTTACTTTGGCACCACAGAAAATGAGGTCTGACTGTAATGAGACACCTGGATAAACAGATGTTAACAGGTTATAAGAATTCTCATTGTCAGACAGCATATGCATTTAAAAGTCGAATTTCATGCCACAACTAAATGGGGTCTTAATGACAGAGGGTTATAAAGGTTTGTGTTCCTGCAGTACTTCAATTTCTCCTTCATCTCTGCAGGTGCCGCTTGTAACAAAGCCCCCGGCTTCACCCAGTTCCGCTTCATGGTGGCAAACTCCGAGACAAACACACCAATCCTAAAATCTGTTGATTGCTTTTAAATCATTTATAACTGTGTGCATATCTTTTGAATTAATACTATACATGCAAATTTTATGATTTATTTGCTAAATAAAATCTGTTTTAATTGTTGATGGTTTTATCTACATGTCTTATTAAAAGGTAAAAGCATAATACCAAATAATTTGAAACAGACTTTATTAGAGATTTATTACACCTGGTACGAACAAAGAAGTTGGGCATGATTTGAAGGGCAAAAGCTTAAATGGATGGGAATATAGATCAAGGGTATATCTGGTATATTTGATACTTGTGACTAGTCATCCACCCCATTTCTATATCAAGTTATTTTTTATAAACATCAAGGATTCAGGGTTTCATTTAGGAGCAATATATGGCATCTAAAGACATTAGCAACCAGGTAGGATGGAAATCCCTGGTCCATTCTCGGCCCACTGGAAAAAGTCACACTGTTTACCCTTTTGAAAGCTGCAGGTGAAAAAATTCCGGCCGTTGTTGGGTCCTAGTTTCAGAACAGTCCTCATTAAACAGCGCTTCCCGTGGTGACAAAAAGGGAAGTGCAAGTCTGCCCACTGCAACAGTGAAAATAAAGTTTGGTTAGCTTGGATTTACAGCTGTAAACTTTTATTTCAGTTATTTAAGTGTTTAGTGAACAGATCGCTAACAGACTGTGCAAAGGCTAGAAAACCAAAAACAGATAAGCTGCCTTCCACTTTCACCTCAAAGAAGTTACACTTGGTGTCTCTGGGTAGTGAGCAGGAGTAGAACTGTCGTCCCTTATTCTCCCCCTCCTTGTGGACCACTCTGAGGACAGCTGGGCGACGATGGGATGCACAGCGAGGGGCACTGGGACTGAGAGGAATTGAGGTTGCACGGCTTGTCGCTTCCATTTTGTGGGTACTGACAGGAGTATAGAGATAGTGTCATTAGTTTGAAATGCACTGAAAATATGACACAGCCAAAGCTGTCACATGAACACTAATTAGCAAACTAACCATTTTGTCTTGATGTGTGTTGGGAAAAAAATGTGTATGTTTGGTATCCTACCATGACTGTTTATCCATCTGGTTTTTTTTTTTTGTTTTGCTTTTTTGTGTTGCATTGAATTATTCAATTATTGGGGCTTCTTTCTTAAATCTCACTCATTTCCCTGAAGCTGCAAAAAAAAAAACTTCTCTTATTAAAAACGTATCCACAAATATCCAAGTAAGAGATTCACTCACCTTGAGTTTGGGGTTCCATTTTGAGCATCGTTACTGGGCAAGGGGCTGTGATCAATTCTCATTTTCTTGGATGGGTGACTGTAGGAGGCCAGTGATTCCCCATTGGACAGCTCGGCTCTTTGCTTCTGCCAGCCACCAGAGGCATAATTGGGGCTTGTTGTCCCTTGGCAAACACTGTATTTATATAAGCCTCTTTCTGCCGCCAAGGAATTCAAATGATTCCCGGCTTGGGAAAGCGGGACTTTTGCAGGCTTTGCCTTCTTGCTTAAGTCGGAGAAAACAAGGGTGGAAGTCCCAAATGCAGACCTCCAGTTGACTTTGAGCTCCTCTTGTGGTTTCTTGAAGGCAGTGCAGGGGTATTTAATCAAATCAGCAGTGAAGGGTGATGCTTCAACGCTAATGTCATCTGTGTGGACTGGGGAGATGGAGCCACAGAGAGAAACTCAATTCATGTTCAGCAGCTGCAGCTCATTCTGATGCACCGACTGCACCCATAAAATACAGGTTGTTGTTAGTTTTAAGTGGTTAGCTTGCCGTATCATTTATCAGTAAGCAGTACATTGCTGTGCTGTGCAGTCAAATGAAATGTCACACAATATGTGGTGCTGAAAATGCCCTCATGCAAAATTCTGTCAAATGAACCACCGTATCAAAAGCTTTAAAAATGTTTTCAGTAATGGACTATGGAGCCTGACATAACAGTCATTAACAAGGAACTGTGAATAAATATCACTCTCCAGTCCCTCAAAAGCTACCATTAAAGTGGCCATGAGAAGCCCTTAACCCCCAACTGATTCAGAGGATATGCACAGGGGTCCGTTGCAAATGTATAACTGTACATATGCAAATCAGGGTATTACTGGAAGAGCGAGTGTGCTCAGTCAGCTTTCCATGGAGAAATAAGTGTCTGTTATTCATTTAAATCAACCTCAAAATGTCACCACTATTCTCACTTACTCACACACGTCTTTTAAAGAGTCCAGATGGACGCTGACATATGCAACGTAGCCTTTAAACCTTGTTAAAACTCAGATGATTATATTGGACTTAAGAATTCAAATCCCACTCCCATCCTCCCAAAATGGGAAATATTTTACTGTCTAATACCACTGGACTAAAGGGGTTTGTTCTAGTAATGATTAACATAAAAAGACTCAGTAGTCTAAATTCAAATAAAATATTACAAAAAAGGAAAACAATTTAAGGGTACAGTGAAGCTATCATAGCAATGTATCATGTCCTTGAAGCTCAGCACACGATCCTCAGGTTAACAGCTATTCAGTTCAATCAGCTATTAATTAAAAAAAAAACTGGACTGTATACAAAATACAAACTAACCCTTAAACCCTTCAACTGTAGCTTGTGCGCTGCAACAGTGACACTACAAGGACATTTCTTTCAGACACTAAATGGCCAACTGACAGACATGCTCATTATCCGTACAGCAACATCCAAACACACACAGAGAAGCTGCGTCGCCTCGCTGCAGTGTCACTCTTTTTCCATCTTTTTCTGAAAAGTGCTTAAGCATCGCTGTCTAACTGTACAAGATATCATTCAGCTAAACTATAGCTACTGTTTTATCTCTTGTTAGCAAAGACATTTTATTCGCTCCAATTGAGTGACTATGAAGACAGAACATTTCACTTACCCTTGGGTCTTGGAGTGAGGCAGGCATCACACGCTGTTGCTGCTGGCTGGTTGATGAGTGTGCAGAGCTGACAGGCCCAGTCCTCTTCCTCTTTCTTAGCCACATTATCACTGGTTCTATTGCAGGCCCAGCCAATCAGGCTGTTTCTGACTGGAAGCTTACTAAATAAACAAAGCAGGGCAACAGTGACGATTATAATATACTTCTGCTGCCAAAAATATTTTTATTGTGCAAAAATGTGAGGTTTCCACAGACATACAGTCACTAAATGTGAATCACATTTCTTGTATTATTGATATTATTGTTGCAAATGTTGAGAATAAATCTGAACTATTAGCTCTCTAAAGTGGTTAAAAAAATTAATAAATAAATAATGAGAGCTGTTTTATATTGTGTTGTCTATGGTTTAGAATAGGGGTGGGATAGATGCAGCACAGCATTGCCATATATTGTATGGTGATATTGTATTGATGCAGGGAAACCAATATTGATATTTTATTGATAAATAAATAAGCTTAAGCAAGCAAGCTTACATTAACTTGGCTCAAAAACAAAGAAAAAAAACCATCTAACACTGGACACACTTAGTTTGACAAAGCTACCTCCTAATTCAGAGCAAAATAATGGCTCAGTCACACCAATTAAAAAACAGGAAAACAACCTTGTATCTACAAAAAAGGAAAAAGAAAAACTGTCACAGTCCAACTTGGACTGACTGCAACCACACTCAGACAGATTGGTGAAGATACTACTGTTTAAGCTATTATTCAGTTAAAAACAGCAAGGTTGTTGAATGGAAATGTAATAGTTAAATGTAAATTTCATTTAAATGGGAATTTCTTTTATGTAGACGGCAACAGATGTGTGATTTTCAATGATTTGTCATTGTTAATTGCTATATTATCAGTTAACCCCAAAACAGATACTGACAGTTTAACTTTGGGGACATAATTTGCAGTGGAAAAAAGGCAAAACAAATTTTTTTTTTTTTAAATCGCAGTATATGTTACTGCAACATTCAGCATGTTGCAAAATATTAAGAATTGCAATAATATTCCATCAGCATTGTATTAATATCCTATTGTGGGTTTTCTGGTGATTCCCACCCCTATTTTTGTGTATACATTAATACTTAACAAATTTATTAGATCACCACCCAATGTAAGATATATGCTACAGCTACCCTAAATTCACAGTACTGGTAATTTTTTATTTCAAAGAACATTATTGTCATCATCCATGAATTTTTAAATTTACTGTTTTACTAAAAAGCAGGGGAAAATATTATATTTTAGGATGCCAGATTACAATTAGATAATTGCAACCCTGAACAGAAAAAAAAAAATAGTTTTAATGGCTGAATGTTATTCTTGATTAATTTCTGACTTCTCAGATTTTGACTTGACAGATTTCTAAAATGTGTTTTTTTGGGGTTTTTATAAATAAATTTGTTAAGCACTGTACATTTATGAAGTCAAATGTGAAATGAGTATGAAGATGAGTTCTTGATGAGTTTCAGAAAATGAAGTTGTAGACTGGGTAACTTATTTTTTAATAAAGAGACGATTTTGGGCTCAAATGATAGCCATTATGTGTTATCACTGAAATGGCTCATAGGAGAGAATGTTTTTAGTTTGTTTTTTTTCGGTTTGTTTTTTAAGCAGAAAGTCACCTTCATTCATTATAAAGTTTAAGGTGAAATTCAGAATCGGCACATTTTGTTTCGTTATTGTCCTGTATCCTGGATACTCTAGCATCTTTTGTTTAATGGCATAAAGAACATTATTGAGACAATAAAAAAACTGAAATGGCTGCTTGAAAGAGAGATTTCAATTAGCTTCTTACTTAAGAAATAATGGGAGGTCAGAAAGAGACCTTTGTATCAGTCATGAGTGGGAGATAATGATGTTAATGATGATGATGATGATATACTTACGTACCTAGTTTCCTGGTTTTTGTTTGACTTTTTTGAAAAGGTTCTTGGATAAATATGTGACAGTCTTTTTTTTTCCCTTTAACTTTGTGGGATGGAAACTATTACTAATACTTGAGGTAAAGGTACATTATGATTCCATGTATAATGGGCCATAAAATGCCAGCATACATATATTATACCTTCAAAAGTATGTGTCACTTTATTTAGCTATATGTAACTTTTCAGCGGAGAAATAATTCCAGAATTCGTATATTTTTCTTTGATTGTGTGCACAGATAAACAAGATTTTGATCAATTCTGTTCAAAAATGCATTCACCCAATTACAACAATGTAGACACCTATGAAACTTTTACCTAGGCAAATAATTACAGTTCAAGCAGAGGAGATGTAAGGCAAGAATGAAATGTGTTTCTTATAATTGCTCCAAGCGTACATGATAGTGCTCTGACATGAAACTAGACTATGTCTGACAAGAGGGTAAATCTGCAGCGCCAACAGTCATGGAGGAGCAAAGTAGCAGCGGCTTTCAGGAAACTTCTCACAGATTGCTTCATCAGCTGTGTAATGCGTTGTAAGGGCTTTAGACTCTAACCCCTCGCAAAGCTTTGCTCAAACACAGCCCAGGAGGTGTTGAGCCTGTGCCCTGTCTGGCAAACACAGCCTTATATGCGCATTAATTTCCCTCATAACACTTCCCACTCCCTGCCAAGCCCATCTGCCTGCAAAGATGGCCTCTCTAAATTTGAACATATTATCTAAAGAGCTTTGGAACTTTATGAAAAGACCAGCTTTTGAAAAATGACACCTAGCTTTACCATGTTGGTTTCTGTACGGCCAATCTAGTTTTAATAAGTTTGAAATACAAAGGTACACATTTTGTATCAGAAGAGGAATTGTGGCTTTATTCTATCACTGGAATATTTCCACTCATATTATAGTTCTTAGACTCCCAAGTTCCCAACCTTTTACATCTGATGCACCAGATGGATTCAAGTATCCTATTCATCAAAACCACCTGTACTCTAGTGCGTTCATTAGACCTAATTTCAAACTGGATCTGGACTACTTTTAGTTAGTTTAACTACTTTAGTTGTAGTAGTGAGCTGATTATTATATGTAGTTCAGTATATTTCACTGTTTGCTTACTATTCCATTCATTTGTCCATTGCTTTTTGTTGTAATTCCATTTATCAGCTATTTAGTGTTTAGTGAGCACAATCGTTTATCCACATTTATGCTAACAAAATTAACTGTTAGTCATAATTCTATACAGCTATTTCAACAGTTTTTCTGTTATATTTAGCTCAAAATTGTTTGCCAGCCAACTACAGTTTAAACTAATTAGCATACTATTAGGGTACAGTTTCTGTACTAATAGCTAGTAATGCCCATAAACAATATAAAAGATGGATGTAACTACTGTGACATCATCAACTGGTTTGTCCCTTTTTGAAGCCTAAAGATGAGCATTCCCACTGTCATCAACAGATGTGACTGGCTAATGTTTTTTGCTTGTTATGTCAAAAGGCAGTGAGCATGCTGTTTCAAAAGACAGATAATCCTCCATTTTGAAAAATAGTATGACCAAAATGTATACAAAAGATTTTTATAGAATTTTTTTTTTTTTTTTTTTTTTTTTTTATTTCC
>VVHJ01007932.1:4599-25265 GCA_015107715.1 Tylochromis polylepis | reverse complement strand
TATGTATGTATGTGTATATGTATATATATATATATATATATATATATATATATACACACACACATACACATATATATATATATATATATATATATATATACATATATATATACATATATATATATACACACACACACACACACACACACACACACACACACACACACACACACACACACACACACACTTATTTTTCAAAGATATTTATGTCACCTTCTTCTGATTTAAAGTTCATAACAGTTTTGCATCCACCACAAATGAACACATGCACCAGCCACTGCCTACGAGGCTCAGGTCGTGTAAAGCATTTATACATATACATACATAGAGATGATGTGGCATCCAGGTGGGCTACCTGTGTGTGTGAGTGATAGTGAGTCATACTGAAATGGAATAGCAGCATATGGTGCAGTGGATTAAGGTATTATGCTGTGATGCAGGTGACTGAGAAAGCTTCCCTTAATCGCTGATCTGCTAATTGATTAGCCAACCAGCGGCCCTAACCCTGGACACTGAAATGGCAGCAACTTAACCTTCAATCCAATTGCTGTGTGTCATCCTCCAACGTGACCACCCATAGCTGCACATACAACACATAAACAAACTGTTTTTTAATGGGATGTGATCACTGGATTACTGGCCTTCATCACGGGGACACCAGAGCAACATACATTGTTTTTATTGATCCTGTGATCACCTATTAATCACCTGGAGCATGGGCTTGCAGGAGATCATTCATGACTTATGACAGCTATGGATCCCTTTAAGCTGCTCAACAATCGCACATCATCACGGCATACCGCCCCCTCTGTGCTCTTTGAGTTTGAGGCATTTTAATTGGGGGGGCAGGGGCAGTGTTAAAATTAGAAAATGATGATATGGCACAGGTTTACCTCTGGGTTTAGGGTTACAGACACAGCAGCACAGCACAGCACAAATAACTCACACCACAGCAGCCTTGTTGAGGTTTTTACTGTTTTTTTGGACTTTGCCATTTGGTTTATGACGTACAACAGGCCAGTCAGGTCCCCGACCTCTAAGCCAAGTCAGTGTTTTGTCTGATGCCTTAAAACAGATCATGGCATCAGCATGGGCTTGGGCAGTGAGGAGAATTAAAGTCTAAAAATAAATGTCTTTGTTTAATCAGGATATATATTTTTAGATTCTCATATTAATCATAGCCGGGGACACCTTGTGTGGACCCAGACCTTTAAATGGAAAAACAATGGCGCTGAGTAGACTACCATACATTTATTTCAATCCACTTTTTTTCTTTTTTAAATATCAGGGTTTACTTACTTGCTTTAATACTGAAATGCATATCAATATTTTTTCTTTCATTTAAAAATATGTTTAATATAGATGCATCTATCTATAACGTTTTTTTTTTTTTAAAAAAAGGGGGGGTTTAATTTACCCAATCAGAAAACACATTTTAGATTTTCAAATGGATAAAAACACGAGAAAAATCCAGACATCTGTTAAGCAAGGTTATGCAAACTCATTAGCTTAATCATATGCAGACAAATAGAGTGTCACCCCTGAAGGCCTACTTTAAGCCAAGGGAAACCCTATTCTCAATTGTAGACTTTTCCACCACAACTGCACACATATGGGATCAATAAAGTATCTCTCTATCTAATGTCCTGTAATTGTGACGTGCCCTTAAAAATCCTGTGACAACACTGACAAGTAATGCACTTATTACTTAAATGGATTGTACACTTGTATTTCACATACAGAAAGATATGCATAAACATGTTAGTATGCATACTGAGCATCTGTAGGGCAGCATCTGGATTAATGTAGCTACACTGATCTCATCTAACTCCATATTCAGGGTCACAAGTTAGGTTGAGTCCAGTGTGTGGTCATAACGATTTCTGCTGGTGTAGATAATAGAGAATAAACCCGGTGCTAAAAATACTTGCTGAACTTTCTCCTCAGGTAGCCTAATTAAATCTGATTGGTCGCACCTGTTCGAGCCGTACTCACGCTGAAGTTGAACTAGGCCACGCGTTAAAAGCGCTGGTACTCCGTGTAAATAACGTCCTGGGAATAGGAAATACGGACTGAGGGTGGACAGTTGGGGGGTGTCAGTAATCTCACCTTTGGGGAAGGGGTTCGGCTGTACGACGTAGAGAAACGCGTGGACCATGTGGAAGAGGATCCCCACGCTCCCTGGCTCGTAATAAGCATGGGTGTCGTAAACCGCCGCGGGTACAAACCCAAAATCCAGCGGCTCCACCGGCGGAGGTGAGCGCTCTCTGCGCGAGTCTGACCGGACCTCAGCCGGTACCGCGTCCCTCTCATCCGCCTGCTGCTCGCTGCCTGTGGCCCCCCAGCAGAGCAGCAGCACGAGCCAGCGTGTCCACAGCATGGCTCCCTAAGGTCCTGTTCGGTTTCCAAACAAAAAAAAGTGTGAGAGGGAGAAGAAACACAACTGGAGGAAGAGAGGGGAGAAGGGTGGGTGACACCTGTCCCTCCGGGTGGTGTTTTTATCCCACACCGCAAAAACAACCGTCCTGAGGAAAAGTTTTAAAATTAACATCCAACAGTCACGGGAGTAGCAGCCGTTAGCTCCGGGTTTCCCGGTACGGAATCATCACCGACATCTTCCCGGGGCTCTTCGACGACTGCGAGGACCGGCGGCCGAAGACGAGCGCTCTCACCGGCTCCAAGCTAATCTCGCGTGCACGTAAAAGGCTCAAGCACGCTCGCGCGCGTTTGAAAGCTGGTCGGGAGCATCTGTGGCGCGCGACACCGCTCTGACCAGCCACCTGTCACCCTCTCTCTCCCATCCCCAGGTGTACTGTTCAAGCAAAGGTTCACAGAGGGTCAGCTGAGCAGGCCCGCTGACTTAACAACAGGAAACCAAAAGGTGGATTTAAGCACGGTGTTTGTTTATCCAGGCCGGAGTCGATACAGTAAAATATAACAGGGTGTGGAGATTCTTCTTAACTAAAAATAACAAAATGAGGGGAAAAAACAGACTTTAAGAACTGGGAAAACATAAAACAAAGAGGAAATGTCTGTAGTTTTCATCATTTGTTTATCGAGACTTTGAGTGCACGAATGAGAGTAAATTATTTTCAAAAGATTATTTTGTGTGTTTAATGACTTTCACCGATTGTCTTGCCTCTGCTCTCCATACAAATGATGTCTTACTATTTGACTCTGGTTTGTGTGCTTTTTCTCTCAGGAACTAAAATTCTGCTTCAAACGTCAGAGCCAACACAATTGGTATACATTTTCTATGAGTTTTTACATAACCCTTTTCCACCCTACAGCTACAACCATCATTTTTGAAAGGTTTGGTTCATGGGGAACTATTTTGTTTATGAACATTATTTCAAGCTTGATACATTTAGTCTCTGAGCCTGCTAGAGTAGCTTTGCATGATTCAGAAGTTCAAAATAATCTTGTTTTAAACACTGTTTGACTGGCTACACCTTGCAAACAGAAGATTTGAAGAGCAGGCAGGAGGGGCATTTGTTCATCTGAGATGACCTTGTTAACAATGCCCACTCATATAGAGCCAAGAGCAGGAAAAATGGCTAAACTGAGCATTTATAGCAGTCTGAAGACTAGATTATTTGTATATAAACTGGTTATATCATCCATGTTTAATATAAGCATTCAACCTTGTAACAGCATATATAACAAAAAAGAAAACAAAGGCAAAAAAACATCAGGTCCCCTTTAAATTGTGACTATAAGAATTGTGAAAAGTACTTTTTTCCAACATAGATGGTTATACAAGTTTGACTTCTTCAACTAAAGCTGCTCTTTTAAATGATCTCAGTGGGCCTCTGTATAAAAGTGAGTCTGGACACTTAGCAGTTGTCTGTTAGTTCAGGGAAGGAAACATTTGGCAAAAGATGGAAGGTTTGAGTTGGAAAAAAAAAAGGGAAAAAACACGGCATTGAGTTAAACAGTAACAGTATAGTCTGGTTAAGCCTCAGAAAACCGCTTTGATGGCTTTATGACTCAGTGCTCTCTTTCATCCTCTCTCATCTCACATGGAGCTTTTATGTGGCACTGTATGGGTTAAATGTGAAAAACCTGAACTATGTCAGCACAATCAGGGATGTCGTGTAGCCAGACCATTTATGTGAGCTGGACCTTCAGCAAAAAGCCCCCACCCCACCCCTGTGTGTGATGACAGACACCCCCTCCAAATGTCCATTCAAGGGGAACAGTGGACTTCAGTGTTTCCCTGGTTAACAGGGAGGGCATCGACTCCTTTCACTGAAATACCCATCACTGTTTCTGTGCTCTCACACACACACACACACACACCAGAAACTGTTACAAAACAAAGTCTTGTTTTATTCTCCTTCTACCATGTGAGGAGATACATTACACGGATGAGTTGTACATAGAAGAAAAAAAACCTCATACATATTGTCAGCTTTTAGGTAGAGATCCATCTACACGCTGCAAAATACCTCTCACATATGACACACACACACACACACACACACACACACACACACACACACACACACACTCTCTCTCTATAATGTTGCATTCACACTCCTTCTCTCACCAGTATGCAGTTATTTTTTCACTGTACGGACCATGACCCTGCAGTGAGACTGGACCTGGCCCCTGGCTGTGCTCCTCATGGACCCTCACTGGTCTCAGTTAAGATAAAAATCTTGTTGAACAGTTAGGTCTATAATTTGTATAAGTTTTGCATAAAAATGTCTGCATAAAAATTCCTAAACAGTTAATCTATAATCTTTGTAAATCCCCTTGAATTGAGGTTGAAAGTCTGCACTTCAATCACATCTTCACCGTTTGATTTAAATCCACTCTAAAAACTACAAAAACTGTATCACTGTCTAACAAATTGAGGACCTAACTGTGCCTGATCAGTTTTTGGTCCTATGTTCCTCCTGCTCAGACCTTTTGGAGTCAAAGATGTAGCAAGCCCAAGTTGCAATTCTCTTTCCATGCAGCCAGAACCCATCCTGTAATAACTCTTTACTTCCTTCCTCAGAAAAAATCTTAATCCACTGTTTTGCATAAAAACATATAAACTAGCTTCAACACAGAAAACTTGCACTTTGTTCACTGACATGCTAGTTTTGACCTGGATTATGAAGAAATTATTTTTTAAAATAATAAAAAGCGAGCTGGATTTGATCACAGCATTTAAGCCCAATCTACTGTACCACGACCCTCTTCCGAAAAATCCAAACCAGCAGCCAACAACAACAACAACAACAGCATTCACTGATTTTTGACAATGTGGCATTCAATAGTAAAATCTGGTTTCATGTGGTTATAGTGCTGTTATGATCCCAACTCTTTTCCTGGTAACCTGAAACAGTTTGTCAGCATCCAGTGAAGCATTTCCTTGATTTTTCAGTCCACTCTCACTCAGATAGTGAGGAATGAGAAAACACGTCAGATCAGTTTCCAAAATCAAAAAGCAAACAGAAGAAAATGTTATATGCCTGTGATGTCGCCATGATTATCTGTAGGCCACATGCGTCAATGAAAAGGGTACAAATTAAGCACATGAAGGAAAAAAAGAGAAAAAAGTCACACCTGTCAGGCCTGGTAGGCCACCTCAAGATAAATACAAATCTGCACCATCATCTCAGTGCTTCAAGGTAATACCAACACAAATTACATTAAACTTTCCAACTTTTTATGTCTCTTAAGTCACCAAACCAAACATTACAACTGAAGCTGATGCACCCAAGCAAAACCATTCTTAGTGTCACTGCTGCCATATTTAACCTGCTGGGACTGCAGCTCACCTCATCACCTCAGATCAGCCCTGTGTGTGTTGGAGCTTCAGTCTGCAGAATAACTTCATGATTTGATTCCCTCCATGTGATTGTGATTCAATTTAGAAAAAAGATTTGAAACCCGTCATAAAAACTTCATTTCAAATATCGTCAGCCTTTTTTTAGGAGTAATAAAAAAAGGAAGTAAAAACTTTTGTTCTTTCTAAAAACAGCTTCTCACTGATTGTGCTTCTGAACACACACGTGATTTGACATACGCAGATTTCTCTCTGTAGTCTGCTCCTCCCGTGTTTTACATGCCGTCTTCATCAGCAAGTGCGTCACCGCGAGGACTCTGACCCAGTGCCAGAGCCTGCTTGGCTCATCAGACACACGCAGGACCAGCTGGAAACGTCTGAAGTCGCCTCTGATGCTTGTAGTAACAGCTTTATGCCTTTGCTGGTTTTGTCAGTCAATAAATAAATAAATACTTGAGGGGTCAGGCGCACAAAGGTAAGTACAGTCTGAGCATGCTCCATGACCCATGTCTGATCCCTGAACCCTGTAGTGTTGCCAGGATTGCTACACTGGTCCTTCAGTCTATTCGGTTGCCACAGATGGTGAAGCGATCTATCTCCAGCAGGTCTTTCTTGGGTGGTCGGTGTGCGAGTCCGCCTCCTTCCAGTCCCGTGTCAGCGTTGATGATTTTGTCGTCGTCCTCCTCGTCAGGAGTCGTCAGGAATGTGTCTGAGTCACTCTTCGGGAAGGAGGGGGCAGCGTTTTCTGCTGTGTTGGTGGGCTGAGAGATGTCTGACGGCAGAGAAGTTTCTCCTTTGTCAGCTGTGGATTCTGTTATAAAGCAAGTTAAGAGAGTTTTTAGCAGCAGTTAAGAAAATCAGGAATAGAGACAGTGAGACAGAGTGACTGAGCTACCTTGCTGCGGTGAAACGTGAACATGTTTTGTCCGGTGAGCTCTAGAGTTTGCACGGCTGGAGGCAACAGAAGGTGGAGGGTCAAAGAGCTTTTCTTCCATGTTGGCCTCTTTGACGAACACACAGGAAGTTCCCAGGAGAACAATACTGTTGAGAACCTTCAGAGTGATCATCCTGCTCACAGACACGGGCAAAAGTCACGTGGACAATGAAAACAAACAGTGTCAAGAAAATAATTAAAAATGATGAAGACATGTTGGCCAATTACCCCAAGTAAAACAGCAGCACACACATAAACGAGAGCGAACCCTGGATCTTCACCGAGCTGGTCACCACTCTGATCAGCTGAAAAGACATAGTCACATTTATAAGCGAGCAAACGTCATTTCAATATCAAAAGCCATCCTGAGAAAGAACGACTGACCAGAAGCGCTAAAGGAAGCGGGATGAAGCCCATTCTCCTGGATACCGAGTCACTGTAGTCTGTGTACGCCTGGAGACACAGTTAACACATTTTTATGTAAAACATCAACAAGCAGCACAGTTTTACTCATGAATAACTCAGTCCATTCTTTTAATGAAATCATAAGCTAAAAATCAGGAAAAACTGCTCAATGTGCTCTCAACACATTCCTCATTCACTGTTCAAACGTTACTCACCGACTGATTTATCAGAATCAATAATTATCAGGTGTTATGATTAGAGGTGAATAGCAATAACAAAAAAGAAGAGGACGTATGCACAACACTGTCATCAGTGTATCATGCTGCAACTGACTCAAGGTGTATGAGGCAGGGCTACTGGCAATGCTGGATGCTGGCACGTGTGTCTGAGCTCTTCTGACTGTTCTTGGTGGAAATGTGACTGGACAGAGGTACCAAGATGAGGCGGCCCAACCTGCACCTGTGCCATTCTTGCGGCAGCACCCCACCCTACGGCTGTTACCGCGGCACGGTGCCCAGTGCAGGCTGCACTCAGGAATAGAGATACATCCCTCCACTTATTCAGACACTGAATCTGCAGTCCAGGCCATACCTCGTATTATAGTGAGGGTTTATAAAATCTATTCAAAACAATCACCTGCCTTTCGTTTTTGGACTAGTATATACATTTTTTTAAAAAAGAGGCAGGAAATAAGATGATATGCAGTATCATACAGAAAAAAAAATTTTTTTCATTATAGAAAACACAAGCAGCACCTTGTCCTTTTGTTTCTATTTCCTTAAACTGCTGTGATTTGAGTTGCTTCACTCACATTTTTCTGTCGACTGCTGACCAGGTCAAAGGCGAGGCTGGCTCTGTATTCCCCATATACCTGAGACAGAGGCAACGTGTCAACCAATACAAGAGAAACACCAAAATATGAAACAAATATAAAGCTACTGAGTAGAACGCCTGCCTTGTCGTGGTGACATGATAAATGTTAACTTGTTTACTGCAAGTCTCATAATTGGTTTACCTGCTGGCTCTTTACTCTGGTGCACGAATGCAAGGTGAAAGCACAGCAAAGGTGAATTCATGAAGCCGAAAAGAAGCAAAAATGCGCGTGTGCGGATTAAACGTGGATTAGTATGGACTCTCAGGTGCTTGAACACTTACAATGTGAGTGAGGTTTGTGTGATTAGGTTTGACAGTTTGGGGATAAAGGGGTTAATCTGCTTTCTGTTACATAAGCATAGTTAGAGCTCCTTGGAGGAAAATCAAAGAGAAAGGCGACCCACAATGGAAGAATGTGAGAAATCGATAAGGGGGGGAAAAAAAGGGCCTGCTGACAGTTTCTCGTGCAAGTGGATGATTTTGTGAGACTATAACAATAGTGCTAAAGAGACTGAGCGCCACAGTGAAAATACACAGATTTGTCAATCATAAAGTATTACAATATAACATTTTATATGGGTCGAGTGACCAGAACTCTAAGCCTGTTATTCTTCAAGATAATCTTAATTTGAGGTCCATTTCATGGTATCATCAGTAAATACTAAATGTTTTACCTTCTGTTGTTTACCTATTATTTTTTAAAACGCAACACTACAGATTTAACATGTATGTAACCCTAAACATGAGAGAAAAATACGCACCATCATCTCAGTGCTTCAAGGTCATTTCTATCACTCCTGCTAGTTTTGCTGTGAGATCACAACATTGTAAAATGGGTTACACTGTCTGAATGGTGAAGTTTGGATTTTCAATTGAAAAGAGTGGAAGCATTTTCACTTGGGTCAGTGTGCATTAAGTGATTAAGTTCTTGCCGTAGGACCATGGATCAATATTAGCTAAAACAGAACAGATCAAACTTAGTTGCTGCTATGCGTGTTAGCCTGTTAGTGTGGCATCATTACATTACTCACATTAACCATTTTTTTTTCTGCATATACAACTGAAATTCTGTGCATTACTGTTAAATTTGTTTTGTTGACTTTTTTTTCCTGGTGTCATTATTGTCAAAACACAGATTCTCTCAATGTTAAATAATTTACAGGTGGCACTGACCATCGTGTCACAGGTCCAGTCCTTCATATCCCCAATTACTGTCTGGAGTAACTTAATGGCAGACCAAAATTAAACTTTGTGTCAGGTTAAACTGCCCATCTGCAGGCTGTGTCTGTACTCCCCAGATACTAAATCTGATCTCACAGATATGACACGTTTTCCAAATGATCTCTGACGCCCTTTGAAGATAAATGCCTATACAATAACTGAGAAAAGAGAAGCTCTAAAACTTGTAATGTAATGATCACAGTCCACTGATTTTTCTCTTTACACTGCAACAGATGTTTAACGATGCCAAAAATATATAAATAAAACTGTAGCCCATTTCTAAGTTCAGCCGATACATGGTGACACTATAACTACATTAAGATGTGCTTATATGCACAAAAGCACATCTAAATGTAGGAAGTAATAGATCTAAGACAGAAATGACAAAATATCCCATTAAAATGGTTTTTATACTTTGAATAATGACACTCCGCTAGAATCTTTTCCACACAAATATTTGACCTGTGTTGAAGCTGATGGACAACAGTCAACAATTTTAATTGTTTTAATTAAATTTCAGCCACTTTTCCCCCATAAAACGCTCTTAAAACATATACGTACTGTATATGAGCACTCACAGTCTGGAAAGCTAAGTCTTCTTAGCTGGCACCGCCCAAGTCCCGTTATGAAGCTTTTGAGCTGATTTCTGATTTTATGGTGATTTATTCCAAGTTTTTCACATCAGAGCTTGCTAAGACTGTCAGATGTTTATTCTAATTAACAGAATTATTTTATCTGATTTAAATTGTGTTTCTCATTGTACTGGCTTGCTGTTGTGTGAACATTGAATATTTCAATAGTTTTAACTAATGCGTTTCTCCTCTAGTGGCCAAACAATCTGCACCTTAACCAATACTGGTTAAGGTCAAACGTACAAAGAAAGGACTCACATCAGCACTGATGTCATTGAACTTGGTGATAAAGGCGTGCTTGACAACATCCACGGCAACCTCTGAGGCTATCACCATGACTACATCAGGAAACAGCACCCACAAGTGGTCTGAAAACAAACACATTAAAATCTAATCAGTATAACTATTTAATCCAGTATTAGCAGTAAAAGAAAACAGTGAGCTACTTAGCAAGAGTGAAAAGACCAGATAATGAACCTAAGTGGGGTAGTGTGATAATGCACATCTGTATGCAGCTGAACAGCTTTCAGTACTCTTTGCAAAGCTTTGTATTAGTTTACCAGCGTTCCATGAAAACTGCTCCATGTTTCTCAGACAGACGATGAGCAGGAGGATGTAGTTGGTGAACCTCTCTTTTATGTCTATGGGAAACAAACAAATCAATCCAGGATTAACCTACTTTGTGCTCACAGCAGCTGAGCTCGATTCCACATATTTACCTCGTATTAAATAATCATACTGAGAGGCGGAGGCACAAAGTATCCAAAAATTTTTATTTTTGTGGAACGTAGCCAGCTGTTTTACCACCACTTACCACTATTTGACATCTGGAAAAGGTTGTTCTTTTCAAACTTCTTAAATACACTCCCTTTGATCTCAACAAACTGCAAAAAACCCCAACACAAAAACATCAGGACTGAACTCGAGATATTACCCTGTTTAAAAACATGTGCAGTATGTCTGTGCATAAAACTCACATTGTTTGACATCATAATGGTGAGGAGGGACTTGTTGTGGGAGTTGAAAGCTACATTGAGAGTTGTGGCCTGAACCATGATGAGGATGGCATGAAGAACTGGATACATGTTGAGGAATAACACAGATTTTCTGCACTGAAATAATACTGATGCAACGACTTTATGCGCCCTACTAGTCTGAAGTACAGCTGTTAGATTTGCTTGCTAATGATTACTTCATCTTTGATTGACTGCTTGGTTTATGGATAAAGTCTAAGACTGGGAGGATTAAATAGCAAAGTGATGAATAATGCTTGTTTGGGACCCTTGGGGGCATTTATTCTTCCAGGTATTGTCTTTCCTTTTGCCGCTAATGTGACCTTTTTCTATCAGTTTCAAAGTCTGAATTTAAGCTTTTAATGTCATTTGTTTTAAATACACTTTAGAAAAACATTTTGCTGAACAATAAAACTGAATAATGTTGCAAATCAACTTTAAACTGATAAACTTTTAACTGTTTTAATATCAGTGATGTTTTTGTTTCACAGCAATTTTTAAGTGAGGATACAGACGTAGAGAACAGCCATGAGGAAGTGAGGAATCACGCCTATGTGCGCTCTCTTCTTCTCCTTGGGCTCTGTGGCGGTCCAGTACAGAGCGTCCAGGATGTCTTGGCCAAATGATGAGAACAGGCGATCCGCCACCTGACAACACAACAGGGGAAGGATGCTAGTCAATGAGTGGTGCAGTGTCATTAGATACTGAAGTGCCCAATGAGGAAGATTACACAGTGTACCTCTAACATGTTGTAGATGATGTATAGTTTGATGACAGACTGTCCTCTGATGAGATGGTACATCATGGCGTAATCCACGTAGCTCATCATTGAGTAACACAGCACCATAATGAAGCCTTTGAGTACGTCGCACACCTGGGCTGGCTGAAGCAAGCGGGAGCCGCTGAACAACACACAAACGTCACAGACAAAGAAAATGTTCACAAGAAAAATCACCAGAACAGAACAGTAGTAGCTGTAGTCAGAGTCACAGAGCTCTGCTGCCCCCCTGAGGTCAATAACAGCGTTGCACCGCTTCAGACAAGGACCCTGCCCAGGGTGACGGAGCCCCCTTTTATGTGGGACTGCAGAACATATTTATCCCTTGCTCCTGTTTTCTGGAATATTCTCTTTAAAGTTTCTAAAAAGAATTCTGGATTTGAGGAAAGCAGGGAAAGCTCTAAATACGGGTCAGATTTCGGAAAAAGCGCACACAATGCAACACAAAAAAATTAAGTAATTGTAACCAAACTGATTAACAATGTAATATTAGTACTGATCAGCAAAGGACTAATAAGGGATGCACCTGCTTAATAATGATATGGAGGGTACGTCAGCCCAATCCTGACTCAGAAAACCAGACTGGGTGTTGGTGACAATGAGCAGACGAATGGGGCCGATCTGTTCAGCATTGTTCTGCGTTTACTTTGTCACACATCAGCATCAGTGTACCAGCTGCTAATGCAAAAGCAATCATAACCTGAAGGAATATAGGGGCAAAGGTTTTGCATTTTAAAGGTATGTCACCCTTACCATATCAACAGCTTTCATTTTTATGTTCATAGAAGTTTATTATTAAGCTGCAAACTGTGGTCAAGTTACGTGACATGACTGAAAATCCCAGATGAACACAATGGTTTCCATATCGGGGTCTCCCTCTCATTTGCTCTCACTCCCATTATGTTCAGTGTACCGGTATAATACTTGTTGGGAAGCTTTTATTGCACTAATGCTAACAGAACTTGTTGTCAGTGGGATTCAGAGTCAATTATTACTCCACATCTGTGAGAGCAGGTGCACTCACAGTAACAACAGGTAAACGAGAAACTAGTGAGACTGTAAATAAAAGTATGCAATGACTCTTCCTTTGAAGTCAAGTTAGATTGGCGCAAATAAACATGGTGAATAAAGTCAACAGCTTTTTCTTTATTTTATTCATGTTTGCACATGGTACATAAATGACATCTAACACAATCTATGCAAATTTACTTTTAATGATGGTGGATTTGTACTGATGAGAAGCATATGTATTAAAATATTCCCTGTTAATAACATATGATGGGTTAAGGACATGTACCTTAATATGCAACTCAAACACTTATGCTTATACGTTACCTGAGGCCACAACATGGCACTGTGAAGACTCGCAACAGGGCTAGAATCACCCTGAGGGGCAACAGCGTAAACACGTAGAGGAAGGCGTCCAGACAGAGGAAGAAGCCAAATGTCATCAGCTGAAAACAGGAAGAGAGAGGAAAAATACATTTATTACAACTCTGTTTATTTCATTTTTTTTCCCCCCTAAGTGGGGTGTATTGTGTGTTCACCTTCTCCAGTTCTTTGGGGATGCGGAGGCATGTGTAGACCCTCTCTCTGCGCTCGGTGTATTTGGCCTCATTGTGTTCTAGGAAGTAACCTCTGGTGAGCTCAGTAGTTATGAATCTGACCAGAGACAGGTCTGGAGATACAGACAGGAATAAATTATTCTTTATATTGTGTTTCAAACCTATCACAAACAACACTATCAACACAACAAATAAAGTGGAGTCCTTACTCAATCAGATAAGAACTGGCTACACTAAAACCAAAACTACTCCAGCTAATCTGCTGCTGGAACCGTCTAAACTCCTCTGCTAAAGCTTAGAAACCTGAATGAAGGGATTTGTTCCCATTTAGCCACAAGAGTATTAGTGAGGTTGGCCACTCATGTGGTTCGATCAGGCCTGGCTCACAGTAGGAGCTCCAGTTCATCCCAAAGGTGTTAAGGTTTTGAAAGTTAAAGCTGTTCTGGTCACTCGGTTTTATACGAATTTTTTCATTTCATTTACATGTTTGAAGTGGCTTTAGGTCTTATACTATGTTCTTTTAATACTCAAATATTAGGCTCCTTCTTTTACCCTAGCCATGGATATTTAATTAATGATGATACATACTCAGTATTCTGTTCAGACTCATCTGGTTACTAATTACTCACAGCATATTTTGTTCCCTTTATTTGGATAAATCCGATAATAAAAAAGTCCTCTTCATTGGTATTAAAATGGCCTGTCATTAGGATTCATTAACACGCAGTGCTTTTACCCGAGCATTTAATCTGACCTGGAAATCAGTGCAATCTAACCTATGGTAACAATATTTTATAAGCGTGAACTCAAGAACAGCTGAGAAACAAAGTCTTTGACATCTATCAGTCTGGAAAGGGTTACAAAGCCATTTCTGAAGTTTTAGGACTCCACTGAGACACAGTGAGAGCCATTATCCACAGGTGGAGAAAACTTGGAACAGTGGTGAACCTTCCCACGAGTGGCCAGCCGACCAATATTACTCCAAGAGCGCATCAATGATTCATCCAGGATGCCACAAAAGAACCTGAACAATATCTAAAGTACTGCAAGCCTCACTTGGCTCAATTAAAGTCAGAGTTCACGATTCAACAATTAAAAAAAAAAGAAAGAGAGAGACTGGACAAAAATGGCATCCATGGGAGAGATCCAACCTTTGTTTTGTTGACCAAAAAGAACACACAGGCTCGTCCCACATTTGCCACAAAACATTAATGATCCACATGACTTTTGGGACAATATTCTGTGGACTGATGGCACAAAAGTTGAACGTTTGGGAAGGTTTGAGTCCCGTTACATCTGGCATAGAACTAACATGGCATTTCATAAAAAGATCATCATAGCAACAGCCAAACATGCTGGTGGCAGTGTGATGGTCTGGGGCTACTTTGCTCCTTCAGGACCTGGAAGACTTGCTGTGGTAAATGGAAACATGAATTCTGCTCTTTACCAAAAAATCCTGGAGGAGAATGTCCTGAAGCTCCTGAATGTTCATGCTCTGAAGCTCAAGAGCACTTGGATTATGCACCAGGACAATGATAAACAAATCACACCAGCAAGTTCACCTCTGAATGGCTAAAAGAAAAAAAAACAAAAAACAAAACCCAAAATGAAGGTTTTGGAGTGGCCTGTTCAAAGTCTGGACTTGCATCTGATTGAGATGCTTCGGCACGACCTTAAACAGGCCGTTCATGCCTGATGAGAAAGACTCATTGCCAGATATCGCAAATGCCTGACTGCAGTTCTTGCAGTCTTATCAAGGGTGATGCAGCCACCAGGTTTAGGGGGGAATTTTTTATTTTTTTTTTTCCACACAGGGGCACGTAGGTTTGGATAGTGTTTTTCCCTTAACGAATGAAATTATCATTTAAAATGCATGTTGTACTTACTCTGGTGATCTTTGACTAGTATTAAAATTTGTTTGATGTGAAACAAATCTGAAAAGGGCTCAAACTTTTGCACAGTACTGTATTTTTTTTCCAGCTCTGGAGGAGCTTTATAGATAAGGTTTATTTTCTGAACAAGAGGAGCAGAGTTCAAAATATGTAGGTGTTTAGCAAGCAAGAATGGTTAAAAAAAATCTTTATCCAGTTGCATTAAAAATAGCAGAATCGAGTATATTCATAAGAAGACCGCGAGTGCACCTGCTGAATTCATAGAGAAAGAAAAGTGTATAAAAATTAGAAACGGCTGAGCTTTATGGAGGTGATGTCCACGCTTTGCAATAAACAAATCTTACTAGAATAAACCATAACAATTTATGCTGCCAATCTTCTGTTAACACATGCATTTTTTTTTTGCAGCTGGGTCAAAAATGATTGCTCAACGTAAGCCTTATGGCAATCGTTCGCGTCAACACGGGTGTCGGTGTACCTATGGATCACACAGTGTGCCGACTCATCTGAGTGCGCCTGTGCAGAGAAACAAACGGCACGAGAACCCAGCTGGCTGATCTGGACTTTCTGCATGATCACATGCAGTACTGCTATCTTACTCGCAGTCAGAAATCCTCCTGCTAGATTTAATTTGGATGCATATCACATAATTGTGCCACCTGCTCGTTACTTTTCTCCTGCTCAGTTTTTCACAAACAGCTGCTGAGGCTGTCAGCAGCTACATCCCCACAACATGTGCAAACTCGGAGCAACCCCCAAAGCTGCAGAAGCTCAGTTGACATTTTACATGCGTTCTCGAGAAACTCTGCAAAAAAAAACGTCCTACAGCCGCTGTAAACAATAATTATCTCAGCTGCTAGCTAGGGCTGTCAAACTGGGAGTCGGCGCCTGTGGAAACGAAGCTAGCTCTCACCTGACAGGTTGCTTTTCTTACTGTTAGCGCCGTTTTTATCGTTGAACCCCAGCGTCTCTGTGACTCCGTCTTTCTCCTTGTTCTTCCCCGCTGTGGCAGCCTTCTTCTCCCTCTCTCTGTCCTCCTTCTCCTTCTCCTTCTCTTCACCCAGACCTGTCGACAGCGCCTCCGCCATCTTCGCCAAACGAAAGTTTCAGGCCGCTGCTGCCTGGGAGACTGACGGTCAGACGTCATCACGCACAGCAGGTTAACCAATTCACCGGCAGATGTCGCCAAAGCGCTGAGATTATTTGTCGCACGTTATTTATTTTTCTTTTTTCTCAGTTTATAATCCCTTTATAAAGATAAAGACAAAAAAAAAAGACCGTATGAAATGGTACAAAGATCAGTTTGTGTTACATTATAACCTACTGAATTTAGAAAGACTGAATGAACATAATAAAACATACAAACAAAACTGTCTGTCCACAAAGGAGAATTTATTCAAAAAATTTTTTTCCTTTAGGCTGCCACCCCCCTCGATCAGACACCTAAAAGGTGCTGGGTAGAATAATGTCATTTATTAGAAAGCTAATTGAGTTTTTATTACAGTATATACAATTGATTCACGATCATCATAACCCTTTTCCAGTTGCACCTATAGGCAATTAGTTGTGTGAAAGTAACAGAAACACACACACAAATGTGTTCAGTATTTAAGGAATTTGCTGATTTACATGGTTCTGCTCTTCTTATAGATCGCTGCAGCCAACGCATCTCTAGAGACACAACTTTTACTGTGAAGGCGAACTCTTGTGGACCATTACACCACTAGCAACAACCTGAACCGCTGATACAAGGCAG
Organism: Tylochromis polylepis; assembly: GCA_015107715.1. Taxonomy (NCBI): domain Eukaryota; kingdom Metazoa; phylum Chordata; class Actinopteri; order Cichliformes; family Cichlidae; genus Tylochromis; species Tylochromis polylepis. The sequence goes on along the minus strand of VVHJ01007932.1, from coordinate 8,411 downwards.
GATGAATTCATGCTTTCATGTCATTTATTCTCAATTTGGACCCTGCTGTCTGAATGTCACAGCAGAAATCGAAACCCATCAAACCAGGCAACCTTTTCTAATCTTCTGTTGTCCAGTTTTGGTGAGCCCATGTGACTTGTAGCCTCAGCTTCCTGTTTTCTGACAGAAAACCCCCTGGCGTGGTCTTCTGCTGCTGTAGCCCATCTGCTTTGTGTTCAGAGATACTCTTCTGCATACCTTGGATGTCACAAGTAGATCAGCAGTCTTTCATTGTGATTGACACACAAATATTGAAAGCTTGCACTTAATGATGAAATATTACTTCGTGTTGTTTGTTTTACCTGTCTAGACTTTCTAAAATCCTATTTTCATACATTCATTGCTTCTCCTGGAATCACACGCAGTGAGACACACAGGTGTGCAGGATGTGTCACCAGTGTTTGCTCTTTACTGTTTAACAGGGTGTTGAATGTTTTGTATCAAGTGCTTACTTCTCCAGTATGCCTGTGAAGAACCACCCTGCCTGGCCAAGATTTAGGTCTTGTTGGTGCAGTAAGCCTCGCATTAGTGTTAATATCTGTGATACAAAAGTTTATTATTCCCTAGATACCAAAGGTTTGGCTTCTTTTTAGCTCCATGTAGACACTCATTCCTCGCTCTTGAACACATCTCATCTTGAAGAAATTTCTTCAAATTTGCCCAAAGCATTCACCTGGACCACAAACTGTTTAATATTTGGAGGTCAAAGGTCAAAGTCATCAAGACTTTATGTCTGCTTAATTTCAGCAACGCCTTGAAGGTAAGAAAGTGGAGGTGGAAAGACAAAGATGGGGGCCAACAAACCCTAGTGGTAGCTAATAGTCCATGCTGACCTTCAGGCTCTGGGACATAATGAACTACATCTGTCATAATTAAACACGGTTACATGATTTTTAGAGCTGTAACCAGAATTATAGGTCACCGGTTAGATTTCTGCATGCAAAAGCCGAGCAGCAAAGGTTAATTCATGCCACGAATAAAGAGGAGAGTGAAAAGAGGGAGAGGGAGAGAGCAGAAACCAAGCCCGCAGCACGGATAGAGTTTCTCCCGGTGAGGGATCACTTTGACCTCCATGGATTCAGTTTCCCCTTCCTTGTGACTCACACATCAGTGCAACACGTTGATGCTACACAACGGTGGGAGCAACTTATGATGCTTGTTTTCTTTTCTTTTCTTTTCTTTCCTTTTCTTTTTTTTTCTTTTTTTTTTTAAATTGTGGGATGAACTTATGGTGATTGCCGAGCGCGCACTGCGGTCCCTGCCTCGGGGCACCATGGGCTCGTAAGATGCCTTCTCTGTGGAAGCGGATAACATTCTCGGTGGCCTCGGCGCTCTGTATCGGCTCGGTGGTCCTCTTGGTGGTGGCTTTGTCCACGGAGCGGTGGGTTACCGGGCGGATCCTGTGTAAAACCGGGGTGGAGATAGTGAATGCCTCAAATCCCGAGTTGGACCAGTTCATTGGGAGCATTTATTACGGATTGTTCCAGGGAGGAAAGACTAAGAGGTGCGGGCTCGGGGACAGGCGCTCCAAAATTTACAGTAAGATAATTTCAGATTTTTAAACTACACAGATGCTGTCTTGTTATTATAGAACAACACGTGAGCATTGTGTTGTTTATTTTTAGCATTCATAACGAGGAAAAAAAAGAGAACCCAAACCCAAACTTTGTTCTTTTTGTTGTGACATGAGTATAAGACATTTACTAAGATATGATCATAGGCCTTAGAGAGGCAGAAATAAGCTCAAACCAATTTTACACTCACAAAAATCTGTGTGTTTCCATGACTATACCAACATTTTAGGGTTTGGGTAGCTGAAAAATACTAAAATTATCTAAGTTTATTTGCTATCCACAAATTTACATAATAATGTAGAGGGTTACAGTTCCACTTTTTACACAGTCCAACAGAGCTGACAGTGTTTGATTCTTTCTGCTCTGTTTGTGTCGTCTCCAGTTTTCCCAAAGCTTGTGCGGACACTGAATGGGAGCCTCCACATGATGGTGATCCTGTTCCTGCTGGTGGCTGTGGGTTTCGCGCTGGTCAGTCTGTCTTTCTGCATTTACAACGCACGCAAAGTTCCATACCAGAGCATCAAAGGGCACAAGGGACTCTATCTGTGGAACTTCATCGCTGGTATGTCTCAGATAATGCATCATTTTGTTTCTTGTCCTTTCCCTGACTTGCCTGCTCCTCTGTCTGCAGCTCTGTTTGGTGCCCTGGGTGTTCTGTGCTTCCTGGCAGCTGTTAGACACCACAGTCTGACCGAGCGAGTGGCAAACTTTCGGGAGAACCTCTTCGTCCTGGTCGTCCTGGATGACGGTCTGGACTGGTCTTTCTGGCTCGGCGTAGGCAGCATTGCAACTCATTTTGCTGTCTGTGGAGTGGTCGCAATGAGTCGGATCAAGCTGCCCAAACCGGAGATCAAGAAACCTGAAGAACCGACTATCTCTGCTCTGGACCTGCTGTACTAAAGAGTTTTGGGTTTTTTTTAATCACTAATGATGGACAAGAGCCAACCAGTGAAAACAACACAGTGCCAGGGCCCTCTTCCTTTGAAGCTGTAACTGAGATTTAGGTTAATTACAGCCAAAATTACAGAGTCATAACTACATAAATTAACAAGCTGGGACTAAAGTGGTGCCTTAACTCGGTGCCACACTTTCTGAATGAGATTTCAAATCATCAGTCACATACAAAGCCTTGGTAAATTCATCTTTACCTTAGTGATCACGCAGCCGTTTGAAATGACTAATGTATTAGTAGAAATCTGGCTTTGATGCATATGGATTTATAGCGCATAGTTATTTTTGATTTTTCAGAGTAAAAGTCAAGCTCAAAAGTAAAAAATGCCAAATCTCATAATTTGAATGAAGCGTGTTGTATGCAGCACAGATCCTAAAGCCATTTTGGCTTATTATCCTTTGGTATTTGATTCAGATGAAGGAAAAATAAAGGAAACCAAACCAAGATGACAGAAAAACAAGTCAGAAAGAACAACATAAGAGCTTTAACATCCAGGATGGACAGACATGAAATAGATTTTCTTCTTTTAAATAGTCGTGCACATAAAGTGTTAATGTGCAATATTACGTTTGTACATCATGAATTTCCCTCAGACACTTCAAAGCTCAGCGATACATGTCTGCAAAAGAGCATAGAGGGTTACTTTAGTTATGTTGATCATTCACACTAGAAGAAGATTCACGTCTCCTTGGCCAGTCAGTTCGTGCAGGAGACGGACCATCGAGATAGAAGAGATGGACTGAATGAACTGAAAAGGCTGCAGACCTTCCATCCTCAACTACACCTTTTACCCCACTCATCATCTACATCTTTGTAAATACATGATTATTTTTCAATCATATTTATGTGTTGACAAAGACAGAATAAAATCTTGAGTACTTGGTCTCCATCAGGTCCTTTTCTGATGCTTTTCTTTTATTTATTTATTGATATATTTTATTTACTTATTTATTTATTTATTTTTTAAAACTTTAAATTGCCGAACTTGAGAGATTCTGAGCCGATGATGCAATAAATAATTGTATGATGTGTTTAAATAAAGGACAGTGCTTTTAATTAAAGTCTTCCTATGCAGCTTTCTATGAAGACAAAAAAAGTTGCATGGTGGAAAAAAGTGAAAAAATTTTTTTGACAAGAGTTCATGTTACATGGGCAGGTCAAACTATTTCACAGTCTTCAAGATGCTTTCTAACATTCATAGAAACTCGTGTTCAGGCATCTGAGAAATGTATATTTGTTCTGTAGAT
>VVHJ01007928.1:2708-15918 GCA_015107715.1 Tylochromis polylepis | reverse complement strand
CACCCGGGTGACAACAATACCCCATTGTCCTTTTAAGGCTGCAGGGTAAAAAAAAAAAAAAGAAAGTTCACAAAAGTAAAAAACTGATTAAGTGTGGCCTTCTTGGAAGGGTTCCCAGGAGTAAAGCTTCTTACTTCTAAAAACAACGCCTTGCAAAGTTGCATCTGCATAACCCACAGGAGTTCGGGAACAACGTCCCTTGGACAGACGAGATCAAAGAGGACATGTTTGGACAAAATGCACAGCGGCACATTTGCAGAAAACAAAATGTAGCACAAACACTTCATACCAATTGCCAAACATGGTGGCAGGGGTGATCATTTGGGCTTTTGCAGCCACAGGAACTGGGCACCTTGCTGTCACTGTCACAAACTCCTCTGTATATCAAATGTGAGGCCATCTGCCTGACAGCTAAAGCTTGGCCAAAAGCCGGGTTATGCAAAAGGACAATGATCCCAAGTACAACACCAAATCTACAGCTGAATGGCTGAAAAGGCAATAAGTTGAGTTTTGCAGTGGCTCCACCAAAATTCAACCTGACTTCAGTGTTGTGGCAGGACTTTAAGAGAACTGTGTATAAATGGATGCCTGCAAACTTCAATAAACTGAAGCAGCATGAGGAATACAAGTGGTGATGTGAGAGACATTAACATAAACAATCATGTGAATGAAATGTCCTCCTAAAATTACATTATTGGCAGATAGATTTGTCCAAAACAACATTTCCTTACTGTTAAAAATACTTTGCTATAGTCTGATATGATATTAGCTTTACACTATCATTTCTCAGCCGTTTAGATGTCATTCTGTTATTATTTTAGTTTTCATACTATACTTTAAAAATGTTCTTGCTGTAAAAAAAAGTTTGGTACTTGTTGTTCCTCAAAGACCTGTATTTACAGGATTCTGTGTTAGCTTCTCCTTAAATGCTCCTTAAATCATTTTAAATGGATCTTTTGTCCAAATTCTTACATCACTACTGCTTAAACGCTGTATAGTGCTGCACTTTTAGGTCAATGTCGAGCCACTGTAGACCGGTAACAAACGACAACAACATGGGACTTACTGCGATGTTATGCAGTTAAAACAACTTGCTTGTGTGTGTGTGTGTGTGTGCTTTTCTTTTAAAATGTTAATTTTTTTTTTTCCTTTCAGGTGTTCATCCTCAAAATTAGGGAGGCCTTGAATCTGCTACTTGCCAGTAAACATACTGAGTCTTAAAAGGTCAGGAGCAAATGGAACACAGTGGGATAGAACAAGAAGATTTACTTGTTTCTCTCAGGTCGAAGGAAACCTTGAGGAATTGAAAGTACCCACAGAGGGAAGACCTTGGATTTAGTACTGCTACTGTACAACTGTTCCACATGGCCCCTGATAGCAAAGATATTGGACTTTGCATTAGCACCTACTAACAAGGCGGAAAAACACAGACAGGAGTCGAAGGATAGAAAGGAGGGGGCCTAGGGGAGATCCAATATTGGAGGGAGGGAAGGGGGGAAGGAGGGAGATGGGACGAGCTTCAGGCAGTGAGAGCATAAAAGGTGAAATTGAGCAGTGATGAGTTGGCATGTTTGATGGTGTGTGAAATTGTGGTTAGCCTATCTAGTTACTACGTTAGGGTAATTAGTGCCAATTTACACAGATATGTACTGACCTCCTCCCAGCCTCTCCCGTTGGAATAGGAGATAACGTCAAGCAGCGGGTTGGATAAGTAGCCATCACTGTTGAAAGAGTAGTCCCGTCCACCTATGGATATATTGGTGAAGTACCTGCAATAGAGATTAGAGAGCAGATGAGTTGTTTTTTCTTTAATCTTTATACCTCTAATATGAAATCAGTCCATTTCAGTGGAATAGAAAATGGGAATGATGATATGTTTCTGCTGTTTTTAAGGCATCAATTTGTTACTAATTAGTCTCATTTGATTTGCAACAAGGTTCTCTTTGTTTCCAGCAACACGTCTGCTTTGCCATCTTATTGTTCACTGACTGATTTCCATGATATCTGCTGAGTGCGTCCATGAACCCACAGCATTACGCTCTGCGCACTTCTACTGTCGTCTTATCCTTGTTATCCTGTGTCTAATGCTAAAGTTCCAGGAAATCGAATAAGTACGGTTGGTTTTTGATGAAACAGAAATGCTCTTGGAATTTTCAACACACAATTTTCAACGTTATTACTTTTTATAGACACTAAAAATAGCAGAAAAAGAAAGTGATTTCTGCTTCTTTTTATTAGAAAGAAAGAAATAAGCAAAAGGAAAAAGAAAAAGTCTAGAAACAAGAATCAAGTAATCAAAGCTATGACGGTAGAGCTGAGACCTTCACTGCAGGGAACAAACATCGGGGATTCTGGGCTAAAGACAAAACACATTTCTAAGAGGAAATCACATTGTTGAGGTGCTGAGACCATGAGGTGAAGCAAAGGCAAGATGAGGTGAGGCTAGGAAGGGGAGGTAAGATAAAGCGGTAAATTCGCTAAAATGTTTCCCCCACTTCAACTGCAACAGCGGGAGGCTTGCAGAAGAAAAATACGAGTGTAAGCACTGAAGGTCTTGAGCACACTTTTAATACTTGAAAAGAAGCAAGTAGCATTGGTGCAAAAGAGAGATAGTGAGAGAGAAAGAGAGGGCTTTGCCTTTGATGTTTTGTAATGAAACATCTACCCTAAAAGCACCTGGAAAACAGCACATCAAAGCATCCTAATGAAGCCGTCCTACATGCTCCCAAAAACAAGCAACCTCACTGAAAGAAAGCCTTAACAACTCAAGTAACCCTTAATCAACAGTAATTAGTCATGGAAACAAAAAAAAAAGCACTGTAGAAACAAGTTGAAAAAGTGATATACCATAGTAACTAAACTGACTAAACCATTAGTAGCCCAGCATCTGACTATATGACAAAAAAAAAAAAGGGTGAATTCAGCTGAATTAATATTAATTCAGATGTTTTCAGGCCCATTGCCACAGGTGTATAAAATCACTCTACCTCTGCAAACATTTATGAAAGATTTGGTTCTTCTAAAGAGCTCACTGAATTTCAGCATGGGGCTGTAATAAGATACCACAGGTGCAAAAAGTGGTATTATTACAAAGTGCAAGCATTTTGAAACCACAGCATCTCAGCCAAAAAGTGTCAGACAACGTCAAGTTAAAGAGTGGCGTTGCTGAGTGCTGAGGCGGCATCGATCTGTTGACTCAGTAACTGCAGAGCTCTAAAGCACTTCTGGTGTTAACACCAGCACAAAAACTGTGTACTGGGAGCTTCATGGCATAGGTTTCCAATACAGCCACAGAACCTGGGCACCTTGCACTCAATGCGCCAACCATGAACTTCTCTGTATACCAAAGTATTCTAGAGTCAAATGTCCCACAGCTAAAGGTTGGCTGAAACGGGTTTATGCAACAGCAGAACAATCCTGTGCACACCTACATATCTACAACAGAATGGTTAAAAAAGGAAGGAACCAAGGTAATGCAATGGTCCAATCAAAGTCCAGACTTTGTTGTGGGACCTTAAGAAAGTTGTGCATAAACAAGTGACAGCAAACCTCGAACTGAACCACCCTTGTTAAGATGAGTGGATCAATAGTCCTTGAAAGACTGAAAGTCATCCGGAAAACGATTACTTCAAGTTATTGCTGATAAAGATGGTTCTACAAGCTATGGAATTATTGAGTGTACTAAAGCCACTTTACAGTGACCGCTGTCTTTGGACTGTGGGAAGAGCTGGAGCACCCAAAGAAAGCACATAAAAAACATGCAAACTCCAAACAGAAAGGCCCAAGCTGACCAGCATCCTTGAACTAGTAACCTTGATGTGAAGCTGAAGTGCCAACCGCTGCATGAGCTTGGAAGAAGGTTCTTGGTTGAACACACTTCTAACTTCTCGTGTTTTTGACACAGTCGTCATTCCCTGTTTTTTGGCATGCAGCTGCAATTCAAATGCACAGTTTACTCAAAATATACTCCAGTTTTGTTTTTTAAGTTGGAAACTCTTAGATCAGAATAATTAATAATGAGATACCTATAAATAATAAAACAAGCATCAACCCAATTTTTCAGCATCATTTCCAGTTATCATAATAAACTGAATAATGCCACATCTACGGCAAACTGTGTCACATCCAGAATATTCAGAAGGATTCATTTAATGGATACTAAACAATTAACCGGTTTATACTTGTTCAAAAAAATGTCTCAAAAACGAGGCTAAAAGCCTGCTGTCATTTACCCGTTTTTCTTTTTTTTTTAAAAGTCAGCACAATGAACAGTGCAAGAGCACAAATGAAATGAGATTTGTCTCCCATATGTGCAACAAATGGTGGATTCAGTTGACTTTGTCTCCACTTCTCAAAGGGAAACTGGCAGGTCTATATCCACCTCCTTAAAAAAAAAAAAAAGGTGGAAAAAAGCCCCAACTTTTTTTCTGCATGGTAATGCAATGTATGCACAAAAACGATAATTCACTTCACGGTTTAAAATGCGAGAGATTTGGGCAAAACTGAACCGCAACTTTTACTTGTCCTAAACAAACAGAACATCATGAGGCTGAGTGAATTCATTTTCGGTGACATTAAAATAAATTTCTACCCTTTTATATAACCACAACACCCATAAAACACCACAGCTGCCATTATATCAGAGTAATACTGGAATATAGTTGTGTATATAATCAGCTCAGCCTTCAGCAGCTACAGATGTAACCTCATAGACCATGCATCTCTGATGGCATTTTTACAAAAAGAAGGCACTTGCGTATGTGCCTCCGAATTCATGACTGGAAATTGTTTGACTTTCCATGCAGGAATGTTGTAATGGAAGGCTTCTAACCTGCTGCTGTGCCCACAAGCAGCTGATGTTACCTGACATCTGGCAGGTCCCCGAGGTCTTCAGCATTTCTGTTTCACCTGCTTTTACACCCGAGAAAAAGTGTGCCTCGAGGCTCGCAGTGGCACGAGTAAGAAATGTCTCCATCCCTTCTGCCAGGTAAAGCTGGATTGCAGCTGAGTGTAGGCTACAATGTCACCCCCCCCCCACCTCCCGTTTTTTTTCCCCTCGTACTTCCACTATCCTTTTATCCTTTACCCTGCCTCTGCTTCTTACTTCCACCCTACCATCTCAAATTCTCTTGATTTTCCTCCCGCACACGGTACAGTACAGCGCAGAGATGCGGGGAACCAGCAATGACAGCAGCAAGAAAGTCTGAAAGAGCAGCAGGAGGTGGAGGAGGTTGAGAGAGAGCATGAGAAATAAAGATAAGGTGGAAGAGAAAGAAAGAAAATCTTGGAAACTGTGACTAGAATAAAAGCAAGAGACAGGGCGAGACGGAGAAAAAGAAGAGTGCAACAGAAGAGGGAGACGGGCGCAGACAGCGAGAGCGTACGCAATACAGAGAATAAGAAAGACAAAGAGTGCTGCATGGCACAGAAACATGATTCACTGAACTGCTTCACTGAAATGGGTACCATCAAATAGGTCTGCTACCGGTATGAACCAGCAGCTGCTACAGGAAAAATCCAAAAGATGAATTTAAGAAACTCTTTAACCTGCAATGAAAACTTAACAACCATTTCTTTCCCCAACAATGTCAACTCAGATGAATAGTTAATAGCAAAGACCCTGTTCATTATTTTACTTTTCAAGCCAGAGATAAGAGGCAACGAACCCTGAGGTACAGCTCGTCACCTCTCAGTAAGTGCAAGGTTTCATCTCGCGGGTTTATTCTATTACACATAAACAGATCAATGACTGAAAGAGGCAATGGCATTAGCTTTGGAACAGGAAGCAACTGGATTTCAGGGGTGCTTCATGCATTTTTAACTTAAGTGCCTTTATTCTAAAGACCCCCCCAGGAGCGCTGTTGTATGTGTGACATCTTCAATGGGAAGCTTTCGTTTCGTTTGTGTTGTCTGTCCCGTGTGTTCCACTTGTCAATCAGCCGAGCACTTTTTAAAGACCTGTGAGTTCCTTTTCTATGAATGTTTGTGTACAGCTTTCTTCTGACTGTCTGTTATATGTCATATGTAGCACCACGGTCTTGGAGGAACGTTGTCTCGTTTCACCGTGTACTGTACCACTGCACATATTTGGAATGACAATAAAGCCACTGGACTTGACTTCTCAGAGTGTGGTGAGCCGTCAGGGCTCATGCTAACTGCCCAGTTCTTCCTTTGCATCAGGGGTGTCGGACTCCAGTCCTCGAGGGCCGGTGTCCTGAAACATTTCCACGTGTCCCTGCTGCAACACACCTGAATAAAATTAGTGGGTCATTAGCAAGACTCTATAGCAAGACTTCTAAAAGTACTTTTATTGCACCATGTTCATTCATTGCTGTAACATGAATCAAATGGCTGAATTGCCACCTCAGCATGCAGCCAAGGTCTATAGAGTCTTGCTAATGAGCTACTAATTTTATTCAGGTGTGTTGCAGCAGGGACACGTGGAAACGTTTCAGGACAGCGGCCCTCGAGGACTGGAGTTTGACACCTGCGCTCCGCATGGACCAAAGAAACATCTGCTAAAGCTTCAGGAAACACTTTCGTTTTAAAAAAGCTTTTATCAAAATTAAACATTTTTTGTCACCGTTTTGTTTTTTTCTACCTCGTGATGTCACCACCAAGCATGAATATCCCAATACCCCCTTCTTATTATTCATGTTTACAAAAAAAAAATAAAAAATGTGGAGGTGGTTATATAAAAGTTGGGATGATTATCCAAAACTCGTTGTACAAATTGTAAAAAATAAATTGTAAATAAAGAAATAAACAGCGTTCTCTCTTCTGTCTTGTCTTTAGCCATCTGATGCGGTAAATGACGGATTTAGATCTGTGGATTTGGTTAATGGGACTGACGTGGAAGTCTGATGGAATTTATATTTTGGTTCACCTTGTTTATTCAGTTTTACGCTGTATTCATATTTGCAAATTTCATTTACAAAAGGGTGTAAATGGGCATCTTATTGTCATAAGCTTGCAAGAGACACAGTGACACAATTTGTGTCTGTCATGGAAGCCTCTATAAGAGCAGTTAATTGCAGCTTGATCCATGAAAAACCTACACAGATCATTCCACGTTTGTGGTCATTTATTTTTATGCTTTTTTTTTTTTTTTTGCTGATGTAGTAGCCATTTCTTAACGTTTTGCCTATCCCCCTTAATCCACTAGGAGCTCCTTAGCCATTAAAAGTCATCACATACACAAATTTTCACATTCAAAATGTTTTTAAAAGTGAATGAAAGCAAATCAGTTTTAATAAATATTATATTTACATCAGTAAAGTTGGCTGTCATAAAACTGAGATGATTTCCTGCAAAAAAACCTAAAATAAATACATACAAAAAAAATCCTGTGACCAAGGAGGTAGAGTCACGTGAAGACAAAAAAGAAAAAAAAGAGAAAAAAAAAAGAATGACAGAGTCTCAGTGGGAAGTGAGGCTCTATGTATTATACCTACACAACAGCAGAGCCAAGATGGAGCCTGATTTAATCGATGAATTTATTACTGAGACATGTGACAGCTGTGCATCAAACAGCGGAGGAAGAAACATTCCCAGTGGAATTAGTGCCTGTTTTATGAGTATGCTAGCTGGGAGGCAAGAGAAAAAATAAATATCATGGGGCTACAGCTGAAAAGATGAAATTAAAGAACAGAAAGACAGGAGAGGGGGGAAAAAAGCAAGACAAGGAAAGAAATAGACCCATCAGTGTTGAAAAAGAAATAATTCGGTGATTCAGTGGAGGATAACACTCGCCCTGGTTAATCCACCTTTTCATTTGTAGCAATAAAGTTTAGCCAGGTCTACATCTATTCCAGCTCACAGAGAGGCAGAGAAAAGCTTGTCTAAAGGATGTGGAAATCCTGGGCAAGAGAGAAAGACAGATTTTCAGTAAGATGAATCGGATGTCAGGTATCTAGATCTGATTCAATACTGATGCTAACTGTAGAAATACTGTGCCATTAACGTAGCAAGCACGTTGAGGTCAGAATCCAGTTTTTTTTCCTTAACATTAACCAGAAGCTGAAATTGAACCAAACCATAACCACACAGTTATGACTATAAATTGTTGGACACAGTTTATGTATTTATTTATGTATTTGGGCCTCTGTACACCATAAACCACTGCCACCACAAAAAATAAATAAATTAAATTAAATTAAAAAAAAATCAATACATGTTTTAATTCAGCTTTTCAGCTTTAATTGAAGATATTTACCCCCCCCCCTCCCCACCAAAAAACCCAAAACTATTAACATCCATTTGAGGCTAATAAAAAGAAAGAACTGAAGAATTATTTTTAATACTGCCTGACGTCTAGGACCCATGGACATTGCTAAACTCTGCGTTGCCTACACTGAGATGTTCTCCTAGGCCTTTACTGCAGCCACCTTCAGCTGTTCATGGGTGTTTTTGGCTTTGGTTTTGTCTTTAATATCTAAAAGGCACGCTCTATTGAGCTGAAATCAGGGGACTGACACTGACTTGGCCATCAAAGAATAACTAATTCCTTTCCCTTGAAAATCTCTCGGGTTGCTTTTGCAGTACGTTTTGGACCATTATCTGCTGGCACTGTGACAAACTGATCAGTTTTGCAGCATTTGGCTGAATCTGAGCAGAGAGTATAGCCTCATACAATTCCCATTCATCCTGCTACTTCTGTCAGCACTCACATCATCAACAAACATTAATGGCCCAGTTCCACTGAGAGCCATACATGCCCATGTATACCATACCACTGCCTGCACTATGTTTGGCAGATAATGTGGTGTCCTTCAGATCACGTTTCTCTCCTTCTCCATGCTTTTCTTGTCCAGTAAATCTTGGTTTCATCTGTCCAAACATATTTTTTTAATCAGAATTACGCAGGCTCTTTGTGGTTAAATCTATTCTCACCTTCTTGTGCTAAAGTGGAAGCAGTGGTTTGCACCTTGTGGTAAACCCTCTATTTCTATTCATAAAGGCTTCTCCTGATCTCTTGACTTTGGCTCTTTGCACACATAATTGATCGATGTTGCTGGCTCTCATTATATGTCATCAACAATTAAATACTTATTGTTTTTCTACATTGTTTGAATTATTGTTATTGTTTAAAGGACCTTCTTTTATAATAGCTGCATAAGTGGTCACAAAAAAGGGGGAGAGCAAGTCTGTTGGTCTATGGCAGAAAAGTGAGTTAAAGGTAAAGTAATTACAGTATAGCCTTCACCAAGGCTGGAGACTGTCTGACCAGTTGCTTAATAAAATAAAACACTGTGTTGTTTAACTTCAAGTAAATCGGGACAAAAAAAAAAGAAAAAGAAAAAAGCTCAACCTATTCTAATCTCAGAACATGAAATAGACACAAGCTTCTGGCTTTGGCACCTGTGCCTCGATGCATCAGCCGTGACAAAAAGTGGGTAATACTCCTGTTTAAAATAGAAAATGGTATTTATTCAGCACTTTTCCGTTCTTGCTGAGCACTCAAAGCACTTCTTACACCAAAAGCCACATTCATCCACTTATGCACACATTCATAAAGCACTTTAATCTATGCACTTTAAAAAAAAATCTATTTCTGATGGATCCATCAAGGCCAGTGGAAGTTCAGTATCCCGCCCAACGACTCTTCGCCATGTGGACTCCATACTGATCCTCCCGATTAGCAGACAGCCTCATCTACCCTTAAAGTCACACTTTGTTTCTCTGAAACAATAACAAAGTCACCATAAGAAGATAAGAGGGGTGTCATAAAGTAAAAGTTTATCAGCTGGGAAACCTTTGATTCTATTTAATAGGCTTAGACAAAAATGTTTCATAACAATGAAAGGTTAATAAATGCTAAAGGGTAGCGAGTCGTAATATAGTGACGTTTTGTCACGTCCCGAGGCTGTCATGGTCCTGGGTCTGCGACCCAGTGTTTTGTGTTAGTTTATTTTGTGACTTGGGGTTTCTGTTCTGTCTTTCTATTCCTAGGGTTTGATCCCCGAGTCTGTATCTGTATATTCAGTCTGTGTGTTTCTTGTTTTACTTTGAAGGTCTCTGTCTTTGGTTAATGTGTTCAGTTTTGCCTTCCTGTGTTGTCTTGTTTATTAGGTTCAGCTGTTTCCTCATGTGTTGCCATTTTCCCTGATTACCTCTTGTGTATTTAGTCTCTGTGTTCTCAGTCGTTCGTTGTCAGGTCGTCCGTTTACTTACCCCATCTCATCATGCCTGGATTCACGACTCTGCGCAGTTTATGTTTATGTATTTGTTTCTGGTACGTGTGACCACTCATAGTTTCCTTCATGCACCTTTGTGGAATCGTGTTCATGTTTTGTTCCTTCACGATCCAGCTCAGGTCATGTTCATAGTTTTCTCATATCCCTGCACAGAGTTGAGTTTATGTCACAGTTTCATAGTCTGTCTTAGTTGCTTCCAGTTTAGGTTTGAATTTAGTTTTTCCCCGTTCGCTTTACCGTGTTTCGTGTAACCCTGCTCAGCCACAATAAACGGCTCGCCCTTTGTTTCCTACTGAGTTTTCATCTCCCTTCAGTGTCTGCGTTTGGGTCCACCTTCTCACTCACACAGTCTGCTGACAGTGGCGTCACATATTACGCGAAAGGTAACCATCCGCGTCCCTATGATACGCTCCGGATTGTGGATGGAATCCATCAGAGTGACGCTGCCGGCGGTAACACACGATCCAGCCGTGTATTCCAGCCCTAACCCTAATCTTACCCCTAACCTTAATCTTAATGTTAACCACAACCTTAATCGTGTCAGATAGTGTTTTCCAAAGCGATTCATGATGAGAAAGGGGGAAAAAAATGTAGATATGTAGACTGATTCCAAACAGTTCTCATGTTTTGGAACGCGTAACATAGAGACGTGTTGGGTGGCCGAAAGCGTAACATACTGACGATTTGTCACAAGCGTCGGTGTGTTGCGTTTTGGGATGAGAACGTGTTGGGAGCCCCACACAGTATGTGATGAGTTGATGGTGATGGGAGAAACACCTGTTTCAACAGCTCATTTTAGGAGAAAAATCTTTGTTGGTTTGTTTGTTTTAACTTTACAGAAATATTAATTCCATGCGGATTATGAATAACTAAAAAAAACCCAAATACTGTAAACTTTAAATTCCATCCTGATTACCAGATATGAAACACAGCGTTTCACGTTTGGTTATTGCTTCACTCAGGCACTTGGTGATAAGCCTGTTACCTTTAGCTCACTGTTCCGTCATTGGCCACGCACTGCTGTGTTTTCTTCTAACCAATCACACTAAACTCCTTCGCAGCTTGGCAACTACAAGTGGAGCTGTCACGGCAGCAGTTATTTCAAATTACACAACAGAAACAATAAGCAAGTAAGAGATTCACAGAGTCCTTGTGGTGAACACGATGAATCAACACTGTTTCACTTGAGATTCAGCAACTCAGATCTAGCACGCTGGAAAAACTGGTGGGAAAAATTCGCAAAAAAGAGGCAAAAACACAAACGAGGACAAATAATGTGATACGGCCATGGTTGTCCTACAAGTGACTGCTCGTTACATTTTGACAAAAAAAAGTTATCAAGGAATTGGAGAACCCATCAAACATTAAAACGTATTATATATGTAAAAAAAATCCTAATATCTTATCACATTTTTTTTTTTATGAATCCCAGTATCTATGAACATATATCTTAAGATGAGATGAGGAAATTATCAAATTATCAAAAAGTACTTTTGATTTTTATATATCATTTTTCATTCAGTCCATTACAAGTGACAAGAACATCGAATTCCCCAGTGTAATCAGAGAAATATCTCAGACGGGAGGTGTGCAGTACATTAGAGAGAGACTGTTCAAATGATCCATTTGGGCAGAGACATGACAAAGAGACTGCCTGTCTCTCTGTTTGATATGGAGGATGTCCTAATGGTTTATAGTCCTGCCCTAATAAGCACCAAAGCTGGTTGGTGTGATTTTTCCATCAGTGAAAACATTCAGCCTTTTTGCAGGCTGTTGCAGAAAAGACTTTCTTTGTAACCATGACAACTTATTCAAAAGTAAAGAAGAGATACACAGAGAGCAAGATGGAGAGTTAACGAGAAAGATGAAAAAAAAAAACACACAGCAATGGAGAGAGAGAAATGAGAGCGAGTTAGCTGGAATGATCAAGAACCATTTCATGCTCGGTGTAATGAAAGTCAGGGATTTGTCAGCATTTATTCACCATCTCTCTTCATCTTATATCCTCTTATCTGCAACTCTTATGTTGATGCTACATATTACTGAATATATTTTCAGGAGGAAAGAAAAAAAAAGAATAAATCATTACAGGAAGATAGCTTTGTGATCGGTGGTGTCACGCACATATGTATATATATTGTACTGGAAGCTAGCACGACTGCTCCAGAACTATGAAAAATGAAAGCCTATTAGGATGTTTAAATATGAAAAACCTGGTTTATCTTTAATGCATTTGGCCATGAATATAATTATTCAGCATTTTTGAAAGAGAAATGCAGAAGACTCATGTTAAAATTTTAGTACTGAAACTTGAAACAACTTATAGTGCAAACAGCAATAAAATTGGAAATGGATTTCATCCATTCTGAATCTACCTTGATCCGTGGCTTTTCAATATGCCGCCAAGTACTGACGGTCTATTTCAGTGGGAAAGCCACCGCTAGCTAAAAGAAAGGAAAATGAAACATATTTCAAGCAGATTTGAGTCAAAGCAGATCCTCATAAAAAATGTAGAAACATTACTACTGAGTGCCAAACAGGTGCCTCGTCATCTACATAAGAATTCCCTACAAAGGTGAGATCTGCAACTTCTCACTTTTTCAATTGCAGTCATGCAACAGAACCATTAATATACAGGATGCCTATGATAAAGTAGCCACGCCTGCATGAAAAATGTGGGAAAAATATGTTGCAGATGATCGTTCCACAGATTTCACGAACAAAGGAGGCAGAAGCATCACAGCAGATTGTTTTCTCATTCTGACCAGCAGGAAAACATGGCAGTACCCTAAATTATCAATTATTTATTTGACTGAAACATTTGGTTTAACGTTAAAGAATTCAAATTAAATATTGAAGTTGGCACACCAGGTTGAGTGATGCAATTTGGAAGGGGAATGAAAATCTGGCTTGTTAAAATGGCATTTAACTGTTTTAATTATGTTTGATTGTAGCCCCTCTGTCTACAAAAGAAAAAAAAAAAAAAACACATGACACTGAGAATATTGTCTAAA
>VVHJ01007919.1:31238-49549 GCA_015107715.1 Tylochromis polylepis | reverse complement strand
GAAAAAAAAAAAAAGCCAAAAAAAGGGGGGGGGGGGGGGGGGGGGGGGGGGGGGGGGGGAGGAGTGGGAATAGCTCTGTTTTTCTCAGAACCACCTCAAGAGATGGCAGGAGGGAAGAGGTGACACGGCAGTGAACAAAGCTGTGGGACAGAGCACATGTGAGCCTCTGCCAAAGGTGTTGAACAGAGAACAGTGAGTGTTGTTCTGTGGGCTTCCTGCAGAGATACATTCATTACTGTATTCAGGCTAAAGGGCAAGTCGAAACAGAAAGACATGCTGTTGCTGAATTTACATGAAATGACAGCCGTGTTATCAGTGAGCCCTGTTGATACTGCAACCAGTTTCTCTGGAACCAGACTGACAGGAAGCGCAGTAGGGATGGAAATGTGTCCAGGAAAACATTTCAGCTTTTTTTTTTTTTCTTTTTCTTCTTCTATGCATGTGTAAAATCGAGGTGTCGGGCTGAAAACTGCACGTCGGCCTAATAAGCAGTCTCCCTCATTCTTTCAGCAATGGCTCAAGAGACGAACCAGAGTCCAGTCCCCATGCTTTGCGCCACAGGTTGCGGTTTCTATGGCAACCCAAGAACCAATGGTATGTGCTCTGTATGCTACAAGGAACACCTGACACGGCAGCAGAGCAGCGACCGCATGAGCCCCCTCGGCCCAATGGGTAAGACGGCACACACAAATTTGATTTGTCTGTTCCTTCAGTGTCACAGAAGAGTTACTGCAGCTCAGACTGATTACATCAGTTTTGATGTAAACAAGTACATGAACTTTAAATCAATATATTTACAGATTCCACCCACCCCCAAGACAGAGTCAGGGTAATGGGGTGCTCCTTTAAGCACTTCTATGAGCAAACATTAAAGTTTGTCATGGTGCGAAACATTGTCAACACTTTGAAAAAAGGAAGAACATGTCGCAAAAGAGAAGTGAAGTTGAATATACTTTTAGAAGGGCCTGAAACTACTGAAGACAGTTTCTATTTTTCAGATTATTTGTTGTCATACGCACCACATCACTTTGATTGTATTTATTTGGATTTTTGAATTGATTGTCATTGTCATCATACAGGCTCAACTGCTAGTCCTACCTCAGAGGCTTCAGCCATCCAGAGACTAGAAGCCAGTCTAGCAAAGGTTGATGCTTCCCCTGCCCCTTCACCAGACATGTCTAGGTCAGTATCTGCTGCCATTGGCTCTCATGATGTTTGCTGGTGACTTTTCTTGAAATTGAATGAGCAGTGTAATGACTGACTCTCCTCCCATCCTGCTGTTTAAACCTGCAGAACCGTTCAAGGATCTCTTCCTGTGACTCAGCAAATGACAGAGATGAGCATCTCGAGGGAGGACAAACCTGAACCCCTAGAGCCTGGTAAAAACATGCATTCATTCCTATTGGTTACTGGCAACATTGCAGGCATTTTACACATACCTAGTTGACAGCTTAAAAACAGACTTCTCGAGGCAAACACTGCTTCATAGTTCTTTCTGTACCCTCAGTTTTATTTTTGATGCTTCGCTGCATACCTTAAGCTCCGCTGTTGGTTTTTACTTACAGCCTCCAAGGAAGAGAGGGTGTCTAAAAATAAACCTGTTTAAAAATACCTCCACTCTCAGGATACTCTCAGATTTAATGTTGCCTGCCAGAGACTTGCTCAGAATAGTGTATTCTTTGCTGCCAAGAACAAGAGGGGCAATTTAGAGATAAGGAAAATACTAATTACTATTATCTTTGACAACAATGCAACATTTTAGAGGCCACTGGCTTTCATTGTCTTGTAGAAGTATGACAAACAGCCTTGTTTGCTGCTCTGGGAATTAAAGGGATAATGACAAATTAAAGGCTTGCATGACTTATGACTATTTTTCTTTCTCCTCTGCATAGTTGTAAGCCAGCCTGCTGCTTCTAGCCCTACTCCTATAGCCTCTTCTAGCAGTGAAGAAAATAAGAATGACACCCCCAAACCTAAGAAGAACAGGTGCTTCATGTGCCGCAAGAGAGTGGGCCTCACAGGTGAGCGAGCAGGTCGCAGTTCAGCATGAATTTCTGTCAATACACTTGTGAAACCCTCCCATTCTAGCTTTTAACCCTCAATTTTTGCACCTCCAGGGTTCGACTGTCGCTGTGGCAACCTGTTCTGCGGCATCCACCGGTACTCTGACAAGCACAACTGTCCCTATGATTACAAGGCCGAGGCTGCCGCCAAGATCCGCAAAGAGAACCCCGTGGTGGTGGCTGACAAGATCCAGAGAATATAATAGATGAGACGGAGCAGCAGTGGCAGCAACAATGAAACACCATCGACAAAAGACTGGAGTACGAGTGCGAACCTTTGAAATGAGCAGAAATGAGAATGGAACAGACTTGATTTACAAAATTACAACCTCAAGAAGATCATGGAGAGGAAAAAAAGAAAAAAAAAATTAAAGATCCTGTCTGAGGAAGATGCATGAATGATCACTTTTCTCCCTCTTTTTTTTTTCCTTTTTGATTAATTCATTAGTTTGTTTTATCCTGTTTTCTGTGGTGTGATTTTTGCCGCCGTTCAGTCCGACTTTTTGTCTTGTTTTTTGTTTTTCTAAGAATATCTATTGTCTTACTAAGAGCAGACCAGGCTAAATGTCCAGGATAAGCTGTGCTCCTCTCACTCATACCAGGCGCCATTATTGTGCCAAACCGTAGACGACCATTTAACCCGCGCCGCCACGTCTCAAGACACTGGCCGGTCTCTCAAAAGCATTCAGACTACACAGAAACAGTCCATACAAGTTGTGTCCCTCAACCTTTGAACTTCTCGCTCTGTGCTCCGTCAGCGCTGGAGTCGGTCAGCGTCTCCTGCCTCGCACGAGGAGGGGAGGATTTGTTGCGTTGTCTCTTCCTAGCTTTACCTACCTCACGGCTGCCGCGTTAAGCTACGTTGTCTTCCCTTTTACTTTTCTTGTGAGCTTCGACCCCATCGTGACAGTCGGCGCCGGTGAATTTCCCCCATCCTCTCTCCCACCCCCTCCAATCAGCACACCTTGCTTTCACTTTGATGAGTTTTGATTGAGGCTGTTTGGAGGTATCATGCTAGACGGGGACACACAAATTACTCGCTGAAGGAGTTCCACCAACTGTTGCAGGACTGTGTGTGTTTGTGTGTACGTGGGTGTGAGCCAACGTGTGGCCTAGGGGGAATGGATGGCACCCTTCCCCGGTTGGTCTGGTAGGGTGAATGTAGGCTTCAATATTGTAGGGGCATGAATGAATGGGATAAATGCATGAGTCACTCTTCATCTGTGTTTAGTGTTTCACAAATATTGTTCAACTTAGGGTTTCAGATGTTTTATTTGCTGAAAGACAATTATCTGTTATGTTTTATTAGTTTATTTTTCTCTTCCATTGTACTGATGTTAGCACATGTATTCAGTGCATTTATGGAGTTAGGGTATGTGAACCATGATTTCTTTTCTTTTCTTTTTTTTTTAAATGCGCTAACAAAACATTCATGTGAGCACTGTGTGTGTGTGTGTGTGTGTTGGGCTGTGTGCGTGTGTTCTGTCCTCACCTCTTCCTTATCACTTTCGACTGTGGAGCTACCCAGTTTATCAGCACATGTTTACAGAACTACAGGAGCATGCCAGAGCTAGATTTATGAAAAATAATAGATACCAAGATTAGATGTAACTTCTCATCTGTCTAACAGCTATTGGTCTCTGTGTGTCTGCTATAGAGCGCCGTAGGGG
The DNA here is from genome assembly GCA_015107715.1 of Tylochromis polylepis. NCBI lineage: Eukaryota > Metazoa > Chordata > Actinopteri > Cichliformes > Cichlidae > Tylochromis > Tylochromis polylepis. The sequence continues at coordinate 45,816 of VVHJ01007919.1, read as the reverse complement.
GAGGAGGGGGGAAAAAAGTGAGCGTGTGTGTTTGTGTGCATGTGTATTTGTGTGCGTGCACATACCTGTGCAACAGTGTGTTTTCATGGCTGCCTGACACATTGAAACCGATGTATGTTTGTGACTTGTTTCTCCCCCGTATGGATGTGTTGTTTTGTTTTTTTTAGTTGTTTTTTTTTTTCATTTAAAGATAACTGTATGTATCCGTTTGAGTTTTTCCTTTTTGATTATTAGTTATATGCAAATTTGTACAAAAAAAAGAAAAAACAAAACTGTGTTGATATTTATGTATTACATATAATCTTGCTATCCAGCATTACAACAGAATAGTATCATGTAAATAAAACTGTACAGAGAGACATTACAAAAGGCTGAGTGTGTGCTGATTCACAGTGTGCCATTTTTGCATATTATTGTTGTTTTTGGGTTTTTTTTTTATTGTTGGTTTGATTAAACGTTAACATAGAAAATATGGCCAAAAAAGCAGGTTTTTGCACAGGACAGCTTGACCAAACATGGTTTGATTATTTTCACTCAGGACAAGAATAGCGTAGGAGCACCATTTCCCCGTCATTAATTCCTAACCCAGGCTAACCTGACCTCAGGCTGAGGGACACTTAAGACACTTGTTCAAACCTCGTCTGGGTCACACAGGAAGTATTAATCCCTGGATTGCGGAACACCGTGTAGGTAGGATGCTTATGAGCGTGTTTCAGGGACGATGTGTTTTCTCATACTGCTGTTTGGAGCCCTAGGGCGAAGGGTGTTCGCAGATGGCATTAACAGGAGCAGCTGCTCAGACAGCTGAGGTGTCCTCATGTGGTGTTCCTGTGACAGAAGACCACAAAGATCACATTGTCTGGACACGTGGCTAAAATGCAGTGGTGGATTTCCACAAATGGGTGGAAAAAAAATCAGACTCTTATGCCGGTGACGAAGCATTATACGGCTAATTAATCACTGACCACATGTCTTCTAAACCCGATAAGACAGAAGAGTGAGTACACCATGTACAGTAACTGATGCAGTGAAATCACACTGCATTGTTAATGGTCTCTTTCCACTCTCACACAGACATAACCTATAATTTGTTTCACTGACTGATGCAGCTCTTTTATCTGTGTCATCCTCTCCCTATTTGTCTGTCATTGGGTGTGACCGAGGCCTCAGTGGCCTCAGAGACTCTGACTAGCAGAAAGTGACAGATGTTGTAGCCAGATGTGCAAAGGCAATGGAAGTTATATGGGGCTACAAACAGGAACATACAGTACTCTCCTCTTTAAAGACAACAGTGACACTTAAGTTCATCTTACTCCTTTTTTTTTTCACACACCTGCTTCACATCACACGTTTTACATTTCATTCTAACAGATTCTTGCAGCTCATGTTGGGACAAGATAACAACCTACATTGAATGGACACATAAGCACATATGAAACATTCACTCACTATCCTTTTTACATCCATAAACATGGAATATTCTCATACACAGAAAAATGATATACATATATTGGGAACTTAGGAGTTTGAGGGGACTGTGATAGAGAAGTGTCCTGGAGCAAAACAACTGCTCTCAGTGCTGCCATCTGGGTGTGAGAGCTGGATAAGTGCAGTCCATTTACCACACATTTTCAAAGCACTTGTGTATCCAATATAAATCACACAGCATTATTACATCATACCAAAACCCATGTATATGACTAACCTGTACACAACAGTTGAATAAATGCCTTTATTAGCAAACGAGTCAAGTGCTTCAGGGAAAAGTAGTGAAATCAGCAAAAAAATCTTTTAAGGTTATTAGGTTATTTGTTTTTATCAAAAACTGAACAGTGTGTTTTTAAAAAAGTGTATTAGGGCACTAAAAGCTTTACAAACATGTGACTATACAGTTAAAAAAAATCATGAATAAAAAACAGATTTCAGAAGAATAGTAGTGGTTGATGGAAAGAAAATGTTATGTGGGATGATAATAACCTCAGAGGTACCTGAAAATCCAACCTGGACTGCTTTCCGTTAATCACTGTCATACCTACACAGAATTGTAATTTTTTCATATTTTGAAATATTATATTTTGGATGCTGTAGCTCACAGACTGTGGCCCACACTGCTAATCACAGAGTTCACAGTGCAGCTGTACTAAAGTGAATTATATTGTCCACAATGAGGCTCATCGTTCTCATTTAGCAATTTTAATTTAGATCAAAATGACAGTCCAAAGACTAACAGATAAGTTTCTGAAGAAAAGTTCTTGTAAATAAATCTGATTTTTATTTATACCAAGAAAACACCCAGGTACGTTTTGGATCTTGACCTCACACTGTTCAAGGTGCTGGACAACTGCTCTTTAGAGTGGAGTGAACCCAAAGGACAACCACACTGTAACTCCACTCTTTACAGTGGACTCTCCTGTGTGGGGTTCAAAGCTTTATCTTGCATCAGCTCGTCATGCAGCTTATGAGATAATGTACATGGGAGAAATAATTATTTGATCCTCTCCTGAATTTGTAAGTTTGCTCATTTATGAATAGTCTCTAATTTTTATGGTAGCTTCGTTTTCACTTTTTTAGATGAGAAGTGGACACAAATCCCAAACCAAACATGGACTTATCCATTGTGAAATTTGCTCACATACTTGCTCTCTGATGGATGCATAAGGGGCAACTCAGGGTTCGGTATCTTGCCCAAGGATGCTTTGACATGCAGACTGGAGTAGCCAGGGAATCAATCCAGTAGTTGACCTGCTCCAATTCCTGAACCACAGCCACCCCCACTTGCCCCCTAATTGTGGAGCTACCCACTGTGTTGCCCTCTGTGAATAAAAGTGAAACACAGCATAACACACACAACTAGAGATGTCCCAACCCTGGATCTATAATGTATGTAATCTATGATAACAATGTTTAAAGAAACAATTTAGTCAGGTCAGTGAATCAATCATATTTTTTTTATAATTTCTTTTTCCCTCTTTTGTGCCAGGTCTGTTTAAAAGTCTGTCAGTTTCTTGTCACACTGTCATTGAACACTTAGCCACTGCCAAACTGATGTGACCAAACAAATAAACATCAGCCAGTGCCACAGGAAAGCGTCTCATCTGCAGATTGGTCCGCAGCTAAGTTTGGCTTGTATAGTGATTCCACAGATAACTTTATGCAGACTTTCAGCATGTACAGCAGTATGGTATTTATCAGTGGTATTACATTAAGTAGTACCATACTGTGCAAGTGGTGGTACAACTGTCTACTATGGTACATCAGCATGCTGTATCTGATACACAATAGCAATAATAATAATAATAATAATAATAATTACTAGTAGTTTTAATAGTGGCAGGGGCATTATTTTTAGTAGTATTAACACTACATGACTGCTGTGTAAGTACTGAAGAGACAATAGGATGGGAAGTTTTGTTGTTCTTATGAAATTATTCCAATTTTACATGATGTAAGCATGATGGACAATATAATGAAGTTAGCATGATAGTGTGTTTGGTCAATTGTTTCTTTGTTGTTACAATGCATCTTAGCAATAACTCTTACATCAATAGAAGGCCTGTTTATTTCCCCTTAAATGGTGCCACATTTGTCAGGAAAATGTATTTGTGGGTTGCGCATCAGAGTTGAGTATGTGGGTTGCACCCATGAAAAACTTGCCAATTCTTCTCTGCCAGTGCCAAACAACATACTCTGATGTGGGATGGTGTCTCATTCTTCAACCAGCATTTGTTGCAAGTTAGCCAATTGTGGTTGTGTTGGTCACTTTGGCACGAAGAGAGCACCCAAAGCTGATCCCACAAGTGTTCAATGAGGCTGATATCAGGACTGCAGGCAAGCCATTCCATCCTCTCCACTCCCAAATTCTCGAGGCAGTCTCCCCCCCCGCCCCGCTTTGTGCAAGGGTTGTCATCTTGGAGGATAGAGTTTGGTCCCAGACTGTGGAGATATGGGATTGCCACTGGTTGTATAATCTCATTTTAATATCTCTGCACTGAGATTGCCTCCATGATAATAGGCCTGTTACGCTATCGGTGCAGAAATGAGCATAGCATTCTCTTTAACCCTATGATCCAAGTGGCCTAGGTAGAATCTGGACTCGTTGCTGAACAGAACATTCCTCCACATGTTCAGGCTCCAGAGCATATATCGATGACATCAGCGCAAATGGGCCTGACGGTGAAGGGCAGTCATGACATCCTCCTGGCAGCACTATGAGATTGTCTGTCTTTCGATTGTCTGGGTAGAGAGCTGTCAGCTATATTGTCCTGCAAACCTTGACTGCAAATCTAAAGAAGACTGTCTACAGTTCCTAAGTCCTACAACGAAATTGTGTTGTGGCGTCGTCTTCTTGGGACGCCCACTTCGCTGCCTGTCTCTGACATCCTCCATTGTATGGAGCTTGGCCTTCAATTTGGAGATGGTACAAGGGCTCACGCCAAATAATACTACAACTGGGACACCAGCTTGAAGTTTCTCTATGGCACGGTATGTGTGCCATGCTTGGAGCAGACACCAACTGACCGCTGTAACAGGGTCCATGCTCACAGGTGCTGCTAATCAGGGTCTGATTGTCAACACCTTATTCTGGGGTACCAGAAGCTCAAAAAAAGAGTCAATAGCAGAATAAGCTGTTAGCAGAGAACATTTGGCAAGTTTACATAATTTTATACACCCATGAATATATTGACATAACAATAGGACATTGAAACGAAATAAACCCAGCCTGTAGGGGGCGTTGCTCCGTTGCCTTGCTGGTCCTGCTCTGACCTTTGACAGCGGAAGAGGAAAAGCGATGCTTGTTGTGCGCTCGTGTTAGCGGCGCTATTGTAACGTATGGGAAACGCATTTTGTTGTCTGAAACTCGGACTTTTCGAAAACTGGCTCATGCTACAAGTATAATCAGTGCACCCATGTTCACAGCGTCTCTTTAAGCAGGCAGAGTGAGGTCGACTCTGTGGATATTAACAGTCAGTGAGCCGTTTCACAAAGTGCGCTAAAACCTGAGGGAAAACCAGCACCATGGCGGATGTTACTGCTCGAAGCTTGCAGTACGAGTACAAAGCGGTGAGTGTGTTTAGAGTGAGGCAAAAAAACCCAGCCATTTTCAGAGGCAGTGATTAATATTCTGTAAAGTTATCGGAAAAGGTGTTTGGTGTGAACTGTTTTTAATTGATATTTCTTCTTGTTTAGCTAGCCATACTAGCTAATTAGCACTTGCCTGTTGCAGTGCACACTGATGTACTGTCTCATCATCACACTGTTTTTATGCTGAACTCGTAGAACTCTAACTTGGTGCTTCAAGCCGATCGCTCTCTGATCGACCGCACCCGGAGAGATGAGCCCACCGGAGAGGTGCTGTCCTTGGTCGGAAAGCTGGAGGGGACCAAGATGGGTGACAAGGCCCAGAGGACCAAACCTCAGAGGCTGGAGGAGAGACGAGAAAAGTCAGTGCAGACAGCTACATATATTGTTCATGTCAAGTTAAAGCAATACATAATTTGTATACACTCACCAGCCACTTTGTTAGATGTTCCTGTTCCCCTTGTCATTAATGCAAATGTGTAATAGCTAATTACATGCCAGAAACTCAGTGCATTTAATCATGCAGGCATGGTCAACCTGCGTATCAGAATGAAGAAGAAAGGTGATGTGATTTTGATCATGTCGCAGTTTGTCTGAGTATGCAGAAAAGCATCTCTGAATGCAAAACATATATGGATGGTAGAGTCACAATTTGAGATAAACAACATGAAAGCAAGAGTCTATCCTGCCTTGTAACAATGGTTCAGACTGCTGGTGGTCTAATGTTGTAGGGGATCTTTTTCCTGGTACACTGAAGGCCTCTTAGTGCCAACTGAGCATTGTTTAAGCATCCCTTTATGATTACATTGTACCCTTCATCTGACAGCTGCTAACAGCAGGAAAATGCGCCATGTCACAAAGCTCATATAGTCTTAAACTGGTTTCTTAAACATGTCAGTCCAATAGAGCACCTCTGGGATGTGGAGGAACAGGAGATTTGCATTATGGATGTGCAGCTGACAAATCTGCAGCTACTGTGTGATGCTGTCATGTCAGTGTGGCTCTAAATGTCTGAGAAATATTGGCTTTAACTTGTCAAATCTACAGTTTGAAGGCAAAAAGCTTCCAACCCAATACTAGGAAAGTGTAACTAATGAAGTGGCCAGTGAGTGTGTATTCAACCTTTTTCAGTTTCTTTCCACCACAGTCTACCCTAAGTAACATTTGACCTTTAAGTGTATTTATATATTCATTTTCATTTACATTGTGTCATGTTAATGTAATGGAAATTTAATATTGTTTTTGAAAAATAATCATTTTCAACCACAGCTGACATGTGAACACCTTTCTGGTTGGTTTAAAAAAGAACAAAATAATCCAGTATTAAAAATCACTTCATTAGTGCCACGTGATGACTTAATTTTGAAAAATTGAAAATAAAAGTATGGGGAAGAAAAGCTGTCATGTTTGATGTCTCTTCATGGCGATTCTCAAGAAAAAGTGAACATATGTGACATACCTTGGAAGATGTTTGCCACTCAAATGGCCAAACATGGCTCTACTGTTAACATGTGATCCTTTTTTTTGTTAATCTTTTATTTTTTTATTTTTATCCAGGAGAAGAAAAAGAGATGAAGACAGGCACGACATTAACAAAATGAAGGGCTTTACCCTTCTGTCTGAAGGCATTGATGAGATGGTGGGCATTGTGTACAAACCAAAAACCAAAGAGACCAGAGAAACTTATGAAGTGTTACTGAGCTTCATCCATGCTGCGTTGGGAGATCAGGTCAGTGAACACCACAACAGCTGCTTTCTTTAAATATTCTGCTTCTGTTTCCGTTACATCTTGCGTGACATTTTACTCATTATCTCATTACGTCTTTTCAGCCACGTGACATTCTCTGTGGAGCAGCTGATGAAGTTCTGGCTGTGCTCAAGAATGACAAAATGAGGGACAAAGAGAGGCGACGGGAAGTAGAGCAGCTTCTCGGACCTGCTGATGACACACGCTACCACGTCTTAGTCAATCTGGGCAAAAAGATCACAGACTACGGGGGGGACAAAGACTTGCAGAATATGGGTAAGCACATTCAGAGTGTGGAATGAAAACTGTACAGGATCCATCAGTTTTCCCTAAAAATATTCATTCTTTTTTTTTTCGTCGTATCTTCTATCCACAGATGACAACATTGATGAGACGTATGGTGTCAATGTTCAGTTTGAATCTGATGAGGAGGTGAGGCTTACAGTTCTTAAGGTTTACAGCTGAGCACATTGATTGATGAGTTTCTGTCACTGACCTTTCCTGTCTTAACATACAGGAAGTTGATGAAGACCAGTATGGTGAGGTACGAGATGAACACTCCGATGAAGACAGTGAAGGAGTGGAGGCAGCTGTGGATTCCACTCTCTCAGCTAATGTAAGTTTCCATTTATGGCATTACTGTATTAAGCCCATATTGGTATATAGTCTTTGTGAGATATTGCAACTATGCTGCATAGTAACTAATAAATTACCGTTCACTTAGCTCGGAGGTGCGGGTGATGTGATGACAGTGAAGAAAAAAGATTTACATCCTCGAGACATCGACGCCTTTTGGCTCCAGCGTCAGCTCAGCCGGTTCTATGATGATGCCATTGTCTCACAAAAAAAGGCAGACGAGGTCTTAGAAATCCTCAAGGTACGTTTGAGACGTTCCCTGTGTTTTTGTTTGTTTAGAGCAGGTAAGTCTGTATTTGTCAACATCATTCTCTCGTCTCTGTTATTTTACAGACTGCCAGCGACGACAGAGAATGTGAGAACCAGCTGGTGTTGCTGCTCGGCTTCAACACCTTTGATTTCATTAAGATCCTGCGTCAGCATCGTCGCATGAGTAAGTCTGCTTTGTTGAGTGAAACTGTTACAGAGCTAATGTCTTTGAGAAGGTACTGATTTCATTCTCTTCCCCCTTGACACACAGTTCAGTATTGTACCATGCTGGCAAGTGCTCAGAGTGAGGCGGAAAAGGAGCGGATCATAGGAAAGATGGAGTCTGATCAGGAGCTGTCAAAGATTCTCTACCAGCTGCAAGAGACTGAGAAGGAGGATATTATTCGAGTAAGGAGGCTTGATTGTGAGATTATGTAAACTCTTTGTGAGGCTCAGTTTGTCACATTATTTATTTTTATGTCCTTTAGGAAGAGCGGTCTCGCAGGGAGAGGGTGAGGAAGTCCCGTGTCGATGACTTGGAAGCAATGGACATAGACCATGGAGAGGTATATAACACTTTCAGTATATTAACTACAAATCATCCTGTTAGGAACACTACTTGTTGTCAGTTTTCTTTTACACATTTCTCAACTGCATAGGAAAATTGTCCTTTCTGTCTGACAGTCAGTGGCCCCTCGACAGCTGCTAGACCTTGACGACCTGGCTTTCAGTCAGGGGAGCCATTTCATGGCCAACAAGCGTTGCCAGCTGCCAGACGGCTCTTTTCGTAAACAGCGCAAGGGCTATGAAGAAGTCCACGTACCTGCCCTCAAACCTAAACCCTTTGCTGAAGATGAGGTTTGTCAGTTGTTTCTTTATGGGAGCATTTTAATTGTCCAACTGTGGAGCAGCTAAGAAAAAATAATAGTAAAAAGTAGGATATAATTGTGTTCGGGTACAGTCAGCACTATTTTTGTGTCATCAGGTGCTTGTTCCCATTGAGAAGTTGCCCAAGTACGCCCAGGCTGGATTTGAAGGCTTTAAAACCCTGAATCGCATTCAGAGCAAGCTGTTCAAGACCACCATGGAGACAGATGAGAACCTGCTAGTGTGTGCTCCAACGGTGAGCACACTTTGTTAAAGCCAAAAAGTGTTTCTTTCTTTCCCCCAGCTGGATTTTCTCTTCTGACTTTGTGTTTGTTGTGCACACAGGGAGCTGGTAAGACCAATGTTGCCCTGATGGCAATGCTGAGAGAAATTGGAAAGCACATCAACATGGATGGAACAATTAATGTGGATGACTTCAAAATCATCTACATAGCACCCATGCGCTCCCTAGTACAGGAGATGGTGGGAAGTTTTAGTAAGGTGAGCTTCATCTCTCCTGCACAGCTTTCTTTGCATACTTCATCAGGGAGCACAAATCTGAAAACCTTTTTCTTCCTTTTCCCAGCGTTTGGCAAGTTATGGCATCATAGTGTCCGAGCTGACGGGAGACCACCAGCTCTGTAAAGAGGAGATCAACGCCACACAGATCATTGTCTGCACCCCAGAGAAATGGGACATCATCACTCGTAAAGGTGGAGAACGTACCTACACCCAGCTAGTGCGCCTCATTATCATAGTAAGTGCACAGTTTTGTCACTTAAAAGAGCAAATGTGTGCCAGCTGACTTGACTTGTAATGATGAGTAATTTAATGTGGTTGTTCAGGATGAAATCCATCTGCTACACGATGACCGTGGACCTGTACTGGAATCTCTGGTGGCGAGGACCATCCGCAACGTAGAGCTGACCCAGGAGGATGTGCGTCTGCTGGGCCTCAGCGCCACACTGCCAAACTATGAAGACGTGGCTACCTGCCTGCGTGTCGATCCTGCCAAGGGGCTCTTCTACTTTGACAACAGGTGTGCTGCTTAACCAAAAAAAACTAACACCAAAAAAATTGTTTTTATTATGCTTTCTATAAACAGCTGTTTGTGTGTGCTTGCTTATTACTTATTACTGTACTGCTTTTCTCTGTAGTTTCCGTCCCGTGCCCCTGGAGCAGACTTATGTTGGTATCACAGAGAAGAAGGCCATCAAGCGTTTCCAGATCATGAATGAGATTGTCTATGAAAAGATAATGGAGCACGCTGGAAAGAACCAGGTGAGTCCTGTTTGACTTGTTCTTCCAAAGTGATATAATTCGGTGACCTGATTTAGCCTAGCATTATCTAAGCTGTGTCTACTAAAATATGTTTTTGTTTTAAGTTGCATAACTACTGCCAACTGAGCTTTGTAAATGCTACTGACCCCATTTTAATTAGACATCTCTTTATTTTTATTTATCCATTTATTTATTTTTGCTGGATAAGCACAAAATGGGATTTTTTTTTTTTTTTTTTTAAACCGGGGACACAGACATCCTTCCTAACACGGTCTTCTCAGTCACAGTCTTTGCCTCGCCCCTATCATATAATCTTCTTCTGGAAGAAAACCACAACTCCTGTTTCTGATTTTTATAATTTTTGCCCTCCAGTGAAAAACAAGATATTTGACATAAATATTTGACACTGTGCTGCTTTCATTGTTGTTACTGTGTGCCTTATGTTATAATTCCATCCCACACTCTCCATATCCATGCATTTTACTTATGCCCTAAAAGGCTACAATTCACTCACTGTTAATATCAAGATAAAGGAAAGAGCTGCAGCCCAACAAAATATCAAGAGGAAGTAAATGTCCAGGTTTCCATACATAAACCTGCATGTTACTACTCTCTGTCACTCTCCTCTTTGGCTCCCAGAGCAGGAGGGTTGAGGTCCCTCTAAACCTGGGCCTCCTGTCAACCCTGTGTCCACGCAAACCTTGTCCAGTGTGTACATGCTCTTGTGTGTTCCCAGGCGTTTTAGTACCAACTTGGACCATTTCTGAAATGGTGCTGAAATGTTTGGTACAGAGTTTTTCCTGTTCAAATGCAACATTAAAGGAGGGCTGAGGTTTTGAATGTGAGCTGTAACTTCAGTGTTGTTCCTCTAAAAAATCTACAGCAGTGCGTTACCAAATCTGAACGCCTTAATTTTTTCCCCTCAACAGGTGCTAGTGTTTGTCCATTCCAGGAAGGAGACAGGGAAAACTGCCAGGGCCATAAGGGACATGTGCCTGGAGAAGGACACTCTGGGTCTTTTCCTCAGAGAGGGTTCTGCATCTACTGAAGTGTTGAGAACTGAGGCAGAGCAGTGCAAGGTGAGCAAATGTCATTAACTGGAAACATTTTTAAAAACCCTGTGGTAAATGCTTTTAATACCAGAACTGAATGCTAAATTTAACTGTCTTATGCAGAACCTGGAGCTGAAGGATTTGCTCCCATATGGCTTTGCAATCCACCACGCTGGTATGACCAGAGTCGACCGTACGCTGGTGGAGGATTTGTTTGCCGATCGACACATCCAGGTTCTGGTGTCTACAGCTACTTTGGCTTGGGGCGTCAATCTGCCTGCACATACTGTCATCATCAAAGGGACCCAGGTGTACAGCCCAGAGAAAGGCAGATGGACTGAACTGGGTGCCCTGGACATTTTACAGGTCAGCCCACCCTTGATTGTTACTAAACATAGTGAAGCTACAAACTAAAGCAGACTTTACTAACTCTATTTAGCGAAAATGTGTTTGATTCCAGATGCTTGGTCGAGCTGGCCGTCCTCAGTATGACACCAAAGGAGAGGGAATCCTGATCACGTCCCACGGAGAGCTGCAGTATTATCTGTCTCTGCTGAACCAGCAGCTGCCCATTGAAAGTCAGATGGTGGGCAAGCTGGCTGACATGCTCAATGCAGAGATAGTACTGGGAAATGTGCAGAATGTAAAGGTTAGTGACCTGAAATGTACATGCAGCTATTTGAGGCAGAAGGATCAAATTTTCCTCATTGCTTTAAAATTTCAATTTCTCAAATTTGTCATTAGGATGCTGTGAACTGGCTTGGCTACACATATCTCTATGTGCGCATGCTTCGCAACCCCACCCTGTATGGTGTTTCTCATGACGACCGGAGTACAGACCCCCTGCTGGAGAGGCGCAGGATGGACTTGGTGCACACAGCAGCCAACATCCTGGACAAGAACAGCCTCATCAAATATGACAAGAGGACTGGCAGCTTCCAGGTATGCACGTCTCACCTGAGTGTTGGTGGTTTTATTCTTTGATTTGATTGGGAGTGGATGTACTGATTTTAAGTTTCACTTTTTTGCCTCTTCTCCCAAAGGTTACAGACCTGGGACGCATTGCCAGTCACTTCTACATCACCCACGACTCAATCCAAACCTACAACCAGCTGCTGAAACCCACGCTCAGCGAGATCGAACTTTTCCGAGTGTTCTCGCTGTCCTCAGAGTTCAGGAACATCACAGTGAGAGAGGTATGCTGACCCCTACACATCAACGATGGTTTAAATATTATATCTAAAATAAAGAAAAGTAACATACAGCTTTATCTTGTAGGAGGAAAAACTGGAGCTTCAAAAGTTACTGGAAAGAGTTCCTATCCCGGTGAAGGAAAGCATTGAGGAGCCCAGTGCAAAGGTAAAGACAAGCAGTGATGGTGTTTATGAAACGCAAAAATTTGTGGTTGATTTGTGATTCCAGAAAACACACAGCGTGCCTTTGTGAAAAGAAACATTACTTAACATTTGGAGTGGTTTGCAAATTGCAGTAAATAATACTTCCTGTACTTTGTGTTCTCATTCCAGATCAACGTGCTGCTCCAGGCATACATCTCTCAGCTGAAGCTCGAAGGCTTTGCTCTCATGGCCGACATGGTGTATGTTACACAGGTACAGAAACCGCGTACTTCCGTTATTGATTTGTTTTGCATGTTTCCCTTTATACTTTTTTAAAATTGTCGTTTCATTTCAGCTTGAAGGAAAAGTCCCAGGCTTGATGTAATTCATAGATATTTCCTTGTATATTCTTCCTGCAGAGTGCTGGGCGATTGATGCGGGCCATATTTGAGATTGTGCTAAGCAGAGGCTGGGCTCAGCTCACAGACAAGACCTTGAATCTCTGCAAGATGATTGACAAGAGAATGTAAGCCCTTTCTTCACTCCTGTATTAACACTGCCTTTGCTTGGTCAAAACTTCAGGCATCTGATAATCTGTCCTCTGTGCAGGTGGCAGTCCATGTCTCCTCTGCGTCAGTTCAAGAAGCTGCCAGAGGAAGTGATCAAGAAGATTGAGAAAAAAAACTTCCCATTTGAGCGACTCTACGACCTCAACCACAACGAGATTGGTGAGTTTCCTCCTTCAGCGTTACGGTTTCTGAATTTCCTCCTCAGCCTACAGAGTAATTAAAAGCCTCTTGCATGTTTGATTTCTAGGTGAACTGATCCGAATGCCGAAAATGGGGAAGACCATTCACAAATATGTCCATCAGTTCCCCAAGCTGGACTTGGCTGTTCATGTGCAGCCCATCACTCGCTCCACACTCAAAGTAGAGCTTACCGTCACACCTGACTTCCAGTGGGATGACAAGGTCAGTACTTAGATCTATAATGGAATGCTAATCAGACAGTTTTACCATTGTACTAGGATGTAATCAGGGTATTGGTCCCAGTATGTTGACTGCACCCTTAATCCCTGGAGAAAAAAAAAAGATCAGCACAGCGAAGGCACTGAACTCTCTTTTTTCTATACTCCTGAATCACTTTCGTTTTCCTGTTTAGATTCATGGGTCGTCTGAGGCTTTCTGGATCCTGGTTGAGGACGTGGACAGTGAGGTCATCCTCCACCATGAGTACTTCCTCCTCAAAGCCAAGTATGCCCAGGACGAGCATCTTGTGACTTTCTTTGTCCCAGTGTTCGAGCCTCTTCCACCGCAGTACTTTATTCGTGTGGTCTCAGACCGCTGGCTGTGTAAGTGCTTTGATTAAAAAGTGTTATAGATACACATCACAATCATGTCGGCATTTTAATACACGTTTGTGTTTTTTTTCCCCCAAGCCTGCGAGACTCAACTCCCAGTATCTTTCCGTCACCTTATCCTACCGGAGAAGTACCCCCCACCCACTGAGCTGCTGGACCTGCAGCCTCTTCCTGTCACTGCCCTCAGGAACTCTGCCTTTGAGGCTCTCTACCAGAACAAGTTCCCCTTCTTCAACCCCATTCAGACACAAGGTACAGGCTACATACTGTTCTCCTTAATCCATTTCTGTCATCATTTAAAAGTTGCTTTCCCCATTAGGAACAGTGATCTGTTTTCACAAAATTTTCTTCACTCACTTGTTTTACTTTTACTCCCACAGTCTTCAATGCTGTGTACAACAGTGATGATAACGTATTTGTGGGAGCTCCCACCGGCAGTGGAAAGACCATCTGTGCAGAGTTTGCCATTCTGAGAATGCTGCTGCACAATGCAGAAGGTCGCTGTGTCTACATCACCCCAATGGAAGCGCTGGCTGAACAGGTCTGAATTAAATGCGGGTTAGGAGTGCACTTATGAAAACTGGCAAACTGTTTTCCTTCCAGCCTGATTCCATTAGATCTAAACTTGACATGTGTGGTTATCCTTGTGTCTCAGGTGTTTGTTGACTGGCACCAGAAGTTCCAAGACATCCTGGACAAGAAGGTGGTGTTGCTGACAGGAGAGACTAGTACTGATCTGAAGCTCCTGGGAAAAGGTGACATTATTATCAGTACCCCTGATAAATGGGACATCCTGTCTCGCCGTTGGAAGCAGAGGAAGAACGTCCAGAACGTCAGCCTTTTCATTGTAGATGAGACACACCTTATCGGAGGCGAAAATGGAGTAAGAACAGAGTGCTACTTGCTGCTGCGCTTTTGTTTGTTTGTTTGTTTGTTTGTTTGGGGGGGGGGGGGGGGGTTTTGTGTTTTT
>VVHJ01007914.1:6988-22529 GCA_015107715.1 Tylochromis polylepis | reverse complement strand
CTCAAACTCATAAGAGAAAGAAAGAAAGCCAGTAGCCTATGTTCAGAAGAAAATGAAAACATTTTATTTAAATTAAAAAAAAAAAAAAAAAACCCACAATGGTGGGGAGGGAAACAAAGAGAAACTGGCTTCTTTTTTCCACTATAACTGTGTTTACAGACCGTTCCAGTGTTTATCTGTCTTATACACTCGACCAAAGAACAAAAACAAAATTAAACAAAAAGTAAGTTAAAAATCAAAATGTCTCTTCCAGCGAACATAAAAAAAAATCTCCGACATAATGTTAAGTCTTTTGTTTGATTTGGCGCATATCAAATAAATAAATGAACAATTGAATAATCCAAAAAGTAGCTATATTAATACTGGAACAAACAAGAAAAGAAGGTAAAATATTCCCTCCAAACAAAACTTATAAATTCTAAACGCATAAATCAGTCCGTGCATGATTACATTGCTCCGCCTATCAAAAAGTCACCTCGCCTATCGTCATTTATTGGGCTGACGAAAATCGGTTGGAAAAATTTTACATATCGCCCAACCTTAATTGAATGTCCAGTATAATAACATATATGTAATGAAAACCAAAGCCGAAATTGATTTGGTTTATTAATTTTCTCTGTATGCTCTTTAGAGCTTGTGTCTATAGAGGCCCTGAATGCTGTGATGCGTGAAGTAAATTATATGGAAATAATTTTCAGAGTTCATAAGGTTAGGTTATTAAATCCCTGCTTATATTTTGAATTGATTTTTGTGTATGTAGGTTTGTTTGTTGACATACCTGCATCTATTCCATACCATGTTCATGTAGTATGTTACAGCTTTAACAGTACTTTGAGCCACCTTTTTGGCATCAGTCACCCACACACCGAAAACCTGCTACCTGGACTTCATGCAGGAAAGACAAATCATTCCAAAATTTTATTTATTTATTTGTTTATTTATTTATTATTTTACAACATAGTGCAAAGTTGCTATATTTCAACAAAGTTTAAAGCACATGGTGTTTTAAATGAAGGTGCAGAAAAGCCAAAATGTAATATCCCTACATGATGACGCCTCTATTAAAGCTAATTATTAATTACTGATTGATTATTAAGGGAAATACAGTGAGAAAAATTATTTATAATTATGAATTATGCACGCTGTTTGAAAATTCATTACAACCACTTCAATAAAACTTAAAATCTGAAATGGCAAAACAATAAATTGTGCAACCATTTTCCACTTGTCTGAAGCTCAGACCTCCCTCTCAACACCTCCTCCGGCTTATCCAAGGAAACGTTCCCAGGAAGGGAATACTCCACTCTAATTGTGACTGGATAAGAAAGTTGTAAGCCCCAAAATTTCTGTGCAACTACTTTCACAGTTAATTTTGAAGCAGAGACAGTGAAGTGGTTTACCACCACACTGGAATCTCTGATAGCTTACTACACTCAATGGAAGCACAATAAATACTGGTCTCTGTGCGTGAATACTCTTTGTTAATAGACAGTGCTTGCATAATTTTTGCCTAGCTGGTGATGGCTGATGGTTGATGGATTCAGATTTTAACATATCATTAGTAGCCGCTGTCAGGAAGAGGTCCTGACTGTTATCCACTGCCACTCCCAAACTGCTTTCTAGAACTTTTTAAAGCATCAAAAATCCTCAACTAATTGTAATATTGATGTAATATTTTTAAGCAATATTTCAAACATTCTTAAGCAGTTTTCTTTTTTCTTTGAGTTGATTTTTTTTTAACCTATAAATGTGTAATTTTCATAGATATTTCTAAATATTAGTTTCACTTTCTTGAAATCAACTGTCTCTAGCATTTTCATTGTTCTGCCTTGGCTAAAATCACTTTGTCCATTGCTCCCTCCAGTGAATGGAAGCTAATTACAACCTTGAATAAAGACACAAAAACAAGGCATTTGGTAACAGATTTTTACCATGAATACCTTGGCACTGAAGGCTTTTTAGCCTTCTAACCAGGCCTAATCGGATCCTGTTGTAATTTCATATGTCTCTTTTCCTTCCATTTTTGTGCCAGCTAATGTTTGTGTCGGGGACTTCTCTGTTCCCTTTCCTCTCCCCCGATGCTGTTCATCCTCCGTTCACTGCCCCTCCACCCACCATAGCCTGCTGCTTTTTGGTGTCTGATGGTCATGTTTACTGTCTGCTTGCAAAACTGTGCCTGACTGCTGCTTTGCCACACACAAAAAGCACTAACTTTGAACTCTGTTTGATACAATGGATCAGCTTTAAGTGGAAACACCAGCAAAGTTTAGAAGACATACAACACATGCTTATTGTTGCTTCCCAGTCAGGAAGCCAACAGTTTTGTCAAAAAAGAGAGAAAAATATTTCAGCTGCTAAGGTAGTTTGGGGATCAGACAAACAGCAGACAGTCAGAGCAGAGGAGCATTTGGCAGATTGGATATAATGTCTGATTATTTCACAGGCTCAGGCATGTACAGTCTGTTTTACAGCACATTGTTTCAGTCAGCCAGCTAAAGTGGCCAGAAACACTTAATAGACATCCCTGTACTACGGTTAAATCAGGCCTTGGTGCCAGATTTGCTAAATCTGAAAAATTAAAAAAAAAAAAAAAAGTTACTGTTGGGATTTACTAAAGAGAAGCAGTGTCCGTTTTGTGAACGAAAAGCATGGACACAGTTGTGTTAGAGTTATTCCTTCGGCATTTCTGGGAGTTTCCCTTTCAGAGTGCATAACGTTTCTGCTGGGCACATTAATTTATTTGGAATGCCAAGAAAAATGTTATAACACTGGTCGTTCAGTTGACATAGGCTGATCACTCAATGTTGTGAGTTCAGTGGCGAACTTTAACTCTGTCCTGTAACACTTAAAAAAAAAACAACTGCATATTTCTAGTTCTCAATAAAACAGTCATGAGCAGCAGAGGGAGAGGAAGAATGGCTGCCAAGGCTTAAAGGTGTCTTTGCTTTACAGTGACCAAAGATGTTTGCAGTGTTTCAGATATCAGTTATATTTCTACACAGAATTTAGTCCATAATGAAAAGTACAGAGATTAAAAAAAGCATCTATATGTGTTTACTCAGCAGTAAACACACTCAGAACTTGTCTCCATCAGCTGCCTTTCATTAATCTTTATTGGCATTCTGTTTCCAGAGAAAAACACATATATAAAACCTGTATTTATGCTATTTCTTTGGTATTAGGTTACGCACTCCTTTGTCAGTTCTCCTAGTTTTTAATCTGGTAATTTGCACTGTTCTTGGCAGATTACATTGATCATATTGAAGAGAACTGGTTATGTCTGTGGGTGATAAAGCCTCAAAATGGACTGATTGTTATATAGCACTTTTCTACTCTGCCAGAGTACTCAAAGCGCTTTATACAACATGCCACATTCACCGACTTCTATGCTTTTAAGTGCTTACTAACTAACATTCACACTCCGATGGATGCATCGGAGAACAATTTAGGGTTATATCATGCATGCAGACTTTGGGGAGCCAGGGATCAAACCACCAACCTTGCGATCAGTAGATGACCTGCGCTACCTCCTGAGCTACAGCCACGCCAAGTTATAATAAGGAAATCTGTGATAACTATATTTATAGCGATATAGAAAAAAATTACTGCCCAACATTTTATTGATGACTGCCACCTGCATCAGAATTTATTACTGTGAAAAAATGAAGGGCGCTTTCCGTGCTGCTTTTTCAATGAGCTATTGCCATTGATGACAGACTACTTAATTCGAAGTGTGACTCTCTCAAGAAGACTGCAACAGCACTATTAGTACAATAGCAGTGACACGGTCAAATGTAAGCACAAAAGAAGACAAAGACTTTCAATGGAAATTAAAAACACAACTTCCTACCACATAAAAAATAAAAAAATGTTGTCACCAAATAAAATTGAAATTGAGAAATATTCTCTACCTTGTTGTCCAGTGAGACTTTTTAACCAGTTGCTTGAAGCCCTTCTTTTCTACTGTGTAACCATACTAATTTCCATCCTGTCATATGCAGCTAGTGAATTCACCTCATCACTTGCTAGTATCTAGCAAGTGCTTTTGTAGCCTGTAGATACTCAACTATGAATTTTTGCCTCAAGTGTTAAAACACATTTGATGATTCTGTCTTCAGCAATAACAGTTTTCTTGCATATTTTGCAAAGTATTATTTTTCTTTTGTTGGAGGTTGTTGAATTAGCATACATTTTTAGACACCAAGTCCTCATTTGAGGCTGACATGGAGCTCTCGTTCTATGACATGTTTGGGCTTGCCTTTTTTTTCTCTTTTTCTCACATCTACTCATTTGGAATTATTAAATTACTGATATATGGCATATGCTGCTTATTATAATATTATGTTATTGATATAATATATCTATATTGACTAGCAGAAAACCAACCATCCATCCATCTTCTGCTGCTTATCCAGTTCAGGGTTGTGGGGGTCTAATCTGTTGCAGGGCAAACACAAAGAGCCAGAAAAACAATTTACGGTCATATTCACACCAAACGGTTACTTTAGAATTGAAAGATAACCTAACACAATGCATGTCTTTGGACTGTGGGAGGAAGCTGGATTGCTCAGAGAGAACCCACACTGGCACAGGGAGAAAATGCAAACTGTACCGAAACATACAGAAAGTCTGGATTCGAACCTAGGACTTTCTTGATATGAGCCAACTGCTGTGGGCACCACCTGCCAGAAAAATATTCATACATTTAAATTAAAAATGCTGGTGACTAAACTGATTGCCTGCCATTTTGACATGAGTGACCACTTCATGACTCCTTTTGGTGGTGCTTAGCTGTCCAAGTGATCCATGAATTTCCTTAAACATTTAGCCAATTCAGGGTTGCAGTTGCTGAAGCTCATCCCAGCTGACACTGGGTAAGAGTTGGGGTATGTTATAGAGAGGAGGACAGCGTCTCCCTTAAAGGCAGAATTAACAGACGTAAATAACTAACTTTAAGTGAATAAAAAAAAACCCTGAAAACGAAATTATAATAATTTAATTAGCTGCCTCTTCAATGAGTCTCCCATGTCTCTCCCCAGTAGATTAACTCATAGTCCACCGTCTTGGACTGCACCCAGTCCTGCTCTGCTCTGCTCTGTGAACTTGGTGTAGCAGCATATGGACCTGTTCAGCATCTACTGCAGGTTTTGTTTGGAGTAGTCATTCATCTTGCAGATGCGCTACCTGACAGTAGAATAAGAACTACCTCATCAGCTGCATTTCAAAATAATGGAGTCTATCTGTGGCAGGAGGGACTCATCAGAAAAGCAGCTAAATTATGCTCAACACCACACCAGTGACCTGAGACACGATGGAAAAGGATAACTGGTTACCAGCAATTGGACCTTCAAAATTAAATATTTACATGTACTTCATGCTTCATTTACTTCAACAAAAAAATTGGAAATCACTATGTGGAGGTCAGAGTTATCAGAATACTACAAAAAAGCATGTATGGAAAGCACTACTTGTGTGCAAAATACATTTATTTGCCTATTATTGTCTGTGTGTTGTATCTCTTATACACCCATCAAATGGAAGGAAACAATTCTGCTGCAGAATGTCAAGCTCTTGTGTTAGTCAATTAGTCAAGCAGAGTAGCACTGCAAGACAGTGTGCGTGCTTTTTCTAGGTGCCTAAAGAATACCACATTTAGCAGATACTATAGTAACTAATGGGGAAACAAGATTTTTTTTCATAATTTTATTGTCATGCCTGCCCAAAAGACACACACGTGTAACCAGACATTATAGAAAAGCCTTAATACGTATTCTTGGCACCAGTAGCCGTGAGCCATGGTCATACTACATGTTGCTCTCAAGGTTTGAAATGAAAGTACATTTTTCAGAGGCTGGTTCTACTGAGACAGTGATGTGCAGCAGTGCAGGTTGTGCAGCTCACTGTAGCATAGCAACAGTAATGGGCTCCACATAGACATCCAGCAGTGTGTCCTCAGTGGAGCTTTCTAGCACATGCGTAATCTCTCAAATCCGTGTATATGTCTGTTTTGCAGGTGTCTGGAATCGTGGGCAGAGCTGATGTCTTGGCCTGTCTGCTGTTCTTGCTGACATTCCTCTCCTATATTAGGTAAGATATTAGATTATTGTAAGACGACACTATCCTCACCCTCTCTATACACACTCGCAGGAGTAATTGTAAATTAGATTGGCCTGCCTGAAAGACTGATGCAGATGAAGTGAATAGAATAAACTCCTACAAATGGGTGGTTGTAATACTGCATTATTTTTAATTCATTCATTCATTTAACAAGAGTAAAAATGGGAAATAACGGAAACAGCTTTATTACTCATGTTTAGTCCTTTAGTAGTATAATAGATTTGTCTTTGAGATGTACGAGATAGGTCATTACATCTTGGTATTTAAAGAGAAATCTCAAAGCAAATATGATTTTACAGCGGTATCGACTAATGAAGCGTTAGAGTACTATTACTATTACTGTAGTCAGTTTTATTACTGCCCTTCCTCACCTCACAGGGGTCAAAGGTCAGTATATAGATGGAAAAATTCTTCGTAAAAACATCACATTTAATCTCATTTACATACAGTAAGTGTTATAGCCTACCTTGATTAGTGGATAAATATCAGCGGAACAGGTAAAATATTGTTAAGTTGTAACATTTGCTTGGTTCTCTAATACTTTTTAACCAGTTTTTTTTCACTTATTTAAATCCGTAAAAATGGTTAGCAGAACCATAAGCTAATGACATACATCATCAAGTTATCAACTGTAGCGTTAATCTATAAATAAATAAATAAATCTTAGAATCATGGCCCTATTGGGACTTATAAAAACAGTGGCAGAAACCTTTGGTCCTCAGCGTGAATAATTGCTTCTTGTATTCAACGTACTGGATGGAAGAAAAACTTGAAAGTACCTTGCTCCTGGTCAGTAGTGGTATGTATTAATTGTGGTCCCAGAGTACACAGACAATGGATGATATGGTGTCAGATAACACAGGACACCTTCAAAGGTCTTTCCTAGCCCATGTCATAGCAGCTCTGTCAGATGATGCTTATGAATATGTGAGTCTGACAGTTCTTATTTACAGCCAATAAAACTGATCTTAATTTACGTAATGCAGTAAATGATTTCTGTTGTTGTGTTAATCATGCTGCAATATGACTGCCATGTCACATTTAATGAACAGCAAACGAGCTATTGAGCTAGTGACTTAACAAAAGGCGAGCCGTTTGCATTCTCTAATGCTTTTGTCTTGTCTCCTCTCCCGTGTCCTCTCTCAGGAGTGTGAGTGGGTGTCTCTCTGAGGACTCTCTGCCCTTCACAGTGTCGTCATCTTCCCTGTTCCTCAGTTTGTTGCTGGGCACCTGTGCCATGCTGGTGAAGGAGACAGGCATCACTGTGTTTGGAGTGTGCTTGCTCTATGACGCCCTGGTGCTTTGCCGCAAGCCTCTCATTTAGTAAGGACATGGGCTTTTCCTTTGTTCATGTTTATTTTTTCCTCATCTTCTTTTATCTGGGCAATGTGTTGCTGAACGTGCACATAGTTTTTCAGCAATGCTTAGCTTTTTATTTCCACGATTAAAGTCAATTACACCTGTGAGCTACCACTACAACCATAAAGAATTTGTTTGTTAGCAGACAAAAATTAGAAGACAAAATGGGCTTTTTCTGGCACTGTGTGTATAAAGAATAGAACACTAAAAACTTTATTTTTAAAAGAAAAGCATCTGTTGGGTTTTACTTTCTCAGAGTAAAAACCACTTTTATATTGCAACAATAATGTCAGTCATGACAATTTTCATAGAATCTTATGTTCCAGTGGTCTAGTATAAATCTTGCATAAAGGTCAAGGTTTGATTTAGACATCTTTGGACCCAATCTGTACGTTTTTGATCTGAGATACCTTTTTTATGATCTGTGTTTTATCCATCTTGACTTTTCATTCTATATTTCTGAAAAACTTGCTTTGGCCTTGTGAGCATAGTGCAATATAAAATAAAAAATAAAATAAAATGTGTCAGACCTTCAGAGAGAAAGAGCTCTTTTAAACAATGTTTGAAAATAATACGAGCAGTCTAATATGTCCCTTTAATAGAGTGTGATGCTGCTTGGATCTTCACGGATGCTTAATTAGAGGTGTACACCTGATGTTATTAAACAGGAAGTGAACAAGCTTATTCCAGAAGTATTAGGGCTGGGTGATGAAAAGGTGGCAATAAATATCACATCATAAATGAATTCAATCAAAATATAACAGAGTTTGTTTTGTATTGGTGTAATTGGTGACATAATGATAAAAGAGTTTGGTGGAGCAAGTTTAGGAAAAGCTGGAACAATGGCCTGGAGAGCTCTAGTAATGTCACGGTATTAGAGAGGAATGCTTCCTTCATATATAGCTACTGAATGGAGCCAACTGACCATTTTTCTTGTATGTGTGCCTGTGTGGCTTTCCACAGATACCATGAACTATGTTCTTCTTTAAACAAGCATGCCGTGCTGTGGGGGTTTCTTGATACCTTGTTTGGTCCTTTTAAAAGGACCAGGAATGTTAATGCTAATGTTATAAGACATAAACAAGGATTTCCATATTGCATTCAGTTATATACATGCTCACTGTTGCAGAACTTGTACAGAAATACAGAACATTATGGTATATGATAATTAGACTTATGAAAACATTGTTGCTGACTGAGGCACAGCCTGGTCTCATAGATGATCTGTACTGACAGGAAGCTGACATTTTCATTTAGTATGTGATAGATAAAAAATGGAAATAAAAAAATACTGTCAAGCTTCTCAGGCTTATAAAACTATATAAATTACAAATCTAGCTCCTGGTGGTTATTCCATAACTTGAAGTTCCATAGTAAGCATCTCTGCTTACTGATGGAAATCCTACTTTTCACTTAGTCTATTCTTTTTTCTAAATATTTTTTGGGCCTTTTTCAGCTTTATTTGATAGATTCAGTGAAGAAATGACAGGAAAGCAGGGGCAGAGAGAGAAGGGGGAAGACATGCAGCAAAGGGCCATGGGTCAGACTCGAACCTGGGCTGGCCACTCTCAGCTGTGTAGCATGTGGTCGCCTACTCAACGCACTGAGCTAAACTAGCGCCCCCCCCATTTAGTTTATTCTTAAGCAAATGCATCAGTTCAGTCAGTAAGTGCTGACCGTGTGGAAACTAGTGGCTGCCAGCATGGTGGGAAAAGTCCATTCATAAATCCAAACTTCGGAAAATCAGTGACGAATAGAGGTCCTTCGAAATGAACAGCATAGGATTTTCACAACTCACAGTCCTGACACATTGATCCAGGATATTTACCAAATCATTGTGATAAAAATGTCCCGTCTGTCTGTGTCAGTGAGGTGTGCGTGTGTGTGTGAGAAAGAGAGAGCGAGAGTGTGCAGTACTATCCAAACTTTGAAGCATTTTACAGCCAAAATAAAAGCTCTGTTTGGCTTTCTGAGAGAGACAGAGAGAAAAAGAGAGAGAGAGAGTGTGTGTGTGTGTGTGTGTGCGTGTGTGCGTGCGTGCGTGCGCACGTGTGTGTGTAAAGCGGTAATGAGGTTATTTTAGGCTACCTTAGGGTGTCTTTCGCCTTCGAGAATATAATTGTACTGTAATGGCTTTTTTCATTATTATTTTATTTATTCGCATTATTTATAGTATTTCGCAACTATTTTGTTGTATTGTGTTGTTTTGGTTTTTTTTAAAATATAAAGTTATGCAAAATTTTATCTTCATACTGTAATTTACAGGACGTTGAAGTACGCAGGGTTTGGATGAAATTTGATGGTTTTTAAGTCGCCTTATTTTTTCCAGCATTTTTGAGTCTTCATAAGTACAACATAAAACACACATCACTTAACATTTCTTTTCCAGTCACCTTTTTTCAATTTAATATTGTGGACTCTGTTGGTAACTATTGTTGTAAATTGACACTATATAAATAAAATGTAACTGAATAGATTAACTGTATGATAACAACATAGCAGCTAGCTGATCAACATTGTTGCCACTAGCAAAATACTATCCGAACACACATCAGCATACCATTAAGCTAAGTTAGTGTTGATGAGATGAAACAAATGAGAGCTCAGATATTAAGTTGTTTCCAACAGTTAAAAGATTTAGATAAAAGGAAGTTTTTAAGTAGGAAAATTATGTTGAAAATTCCTTGTTGTGTTTTACATCTGTGTCATGTTGAGGTTAGCAAAGTACACAGTTCCTTTTTAAAATCTAGAAATTGTTTATCTGTTTATTTATTACCAAGCAGTGGCATCACTGTGTGTGTTTGTTGCAGTATGTTACGCTGATCTGCTGGCACCATGCTCATCTCCGGTCTCAGTCTTTTGTATGTCTTGCTCTAGATTGTGCCTTCCAATATGATAACCCTTAATACCCTAAAAGTGGCACACACAGATTCAGGGCAGTAAGCCTGTAATAGCACCCGTGTTGGTGGTGTAAAACTCGCAGAGGGCTTACTGCACAGCGATAATGTTGGGCTGGAGCAGGCAGCTAGTATTTGAGGAGTGATACAGGATTTAGGCTTTTTGCTGTGTCTCTATCCCAGACTAGGAGCTAGTAAACAAACTGAAGACTTTGTTCTTCCTCAGGTAAATTTATGAATGCAGTTAGATGGGGAACAGCTATACTGTTGCTACCTTTTAGCACTAAGTTAATAAATATTTTTTTAAAAAGACCAGCAAAGACCTAAATAGAAACAAAAAAAGTTCAGGTTCTGTTCAAGGGGGTTATTTAAAAAAAAAAAAAATCAACTTCAGTTCTGTGGTACTGTAGTAAAATCTTTTATGGGGAACTTTACATGCCACAGCAGTTCAGCTGGTACTCTTCTTACCTTCTGAATGTGTAGTTGAGATCAAAATAAAGGCCTTCCTTCTTCCAGCACCCTTTAGATGGGTTCAGCAGGTCATTGGTGTTGTGGCTCCACAACATCAACAACTTCCACCCCCCACCCCCATTCTCACAAACACACCACCACCACTAACCTTTTAATGCTGTTTAATAATTTATAATTAATCAGTGTTCAGCAATGTAACACATAAAATGACATGTATGGCCATCATTGAGCTATACGCACTGTCATTAACATCCCTTTTAAATCCCTATATCTTGTGAAAATAAAGTATTTTTTTGTTTTTAAACTGAGTTTGGATATATGTTTGGATATTGTTTTAATTCCACACTTAAACTGTTTTACAATTTCACACCACATGTGGATGCAGAAAAACTTCTTCTAGTTGTCCGAATAGTGTGCTTCTTTAGATTTAATGTACCCTTAAATTGTAACCCCCCTCTGTATCACAAAATCCTAAAGGGATTCTAAAACACATTGTTCCTTACATTATACATTACTAGTGCTGTTTTGAGTTCTATAGAATTGAAAATGTTGACATTTTTGACTGTAAGAAAAAGTGCATTGGTGTGTTTATAAAATCTGTATGATTCTTATGGCTTTTTCTTGCGTAAGTAAAATGGTTGTAATAAACTTTTATTTACCCCAGACCTATACATATCAGGAATTTTCTCTGATAAGGTAGGTCAAAATTTTAGAAAATATTTATTGACATTATCAATAATATAATTATATAATAATTATATAATAATTATTATATAATATACTAATATTCTTTCATGTAAAAAGTCATTACTCTGTCTAGGGCTAGTTCCACTTATGCTGTTTAAAAAACAGAATATATCTTTAACAGTAATAACATGGCCACTGATGTTATTTACTAGTAATCCACTCACTATGAATAATCTAAATATATTTTTAGTCAGTGTTGCACAATGAGAAGTAATTTGACTGGGTTTGATGACTTTTAGGATATGGGCTGAGCCTGTACATGGTGTTGATAAAGTCATCTGTCAGTTTGGGCATATTTGGATTCAACAAATCAATATGAAACTACTCCATAGTCCTTTTTGTCAAGTTTTCTTCCATCCAACTCTTAAATGAATCTATACTAGGGCCAGGTGTTCTACTTACAATAACATTTTCTTCTTTTTTCACAAGAACTTCAATTGTGACACATTACAAAAGATTGTCCATCCCTATTGACTACTGATCCAGGTTTTCAAAAGGCTGTGTGAATTGAATGAGGTAATATTTGATGGGTGGAGAAGGATTATGGGACTAAATTGACTCCCACCTGGGCCCATCTTCACCCAAATTACACCCACTGACATCCACAGAGAGAAAACAGGCTTACTCTGAGTCTGATAAATCCATAAAGTAGATTAATAACTCGAATTAGTCGAAGGATGTATATGTAAAAACTTAACATTAAGGTGCTTTTCAGAAAAAAAACATTTAGTCACTAGAGCAGAAACTCAATGTAACAGAATGGAACAGAATATGGAAAACACAATTTTGCAGGTTAGCTTTTTAGTTAGTTAGTTCTGGGTCTGTTGTCTGCAACTGGTACCTCATTGTGTTGTGTTGTATTAACAAAGTGTTTGAATTCACTCTTGCTCTCACTTGTCCTTTCTCCATGCTAGTGCTGTCCAGGTACATGCGTATTTTGGTATTTAGACCTACCACCGCGTTGCACAAGGATTCTCAGAAAGAAATTGTTGTAACTCAACTTTATAGGAATCTTGTCTTTCCATGTTAGGTCACACAGGATACTGGGAACACAGATTGATTTATTGAAATTTTGATCCTATTTATAACAGATACAAGAATCTAGGAAATCTACAGAAAATTTTTAAAATGCAAAGTTAAAAAAGGAGTTTCTACATGTAATAACATATGGCTTAATATGACTGTTTTGGATTATATGATAGGTTGATTACAGGTACAGCGCTGCTGTTTTGGACGCTTCTGTCAGGTTGTGCTGTGTGGCAGGCAGAGTTGTGGATCCAGAGTGCAGACTCGCAGGCAGGACTGAACATAGCTTTATTGCTGGATTTACAGATTAACAACTAAACTGGGAAGGTTAACTGGCAGTTCTAAACAGAACACAAAGGTACAGAGAATTACCACAGAAACAGGACACACAGAAGAGGGAGATCGCGACACTAGATGGAGGGAGACAGACAATAAATACAAGAGAGGAAACACCTGGGAAACACAGCTGGCAATGATCTAAAAGACAAGACAGGGAAGCAAAACTGAACATGATGCACACCAGACAGGAGACTATCAAAGTAAAACAGGAAGTATGGGGAACACACACACTGAGACGCAGACTGGCAAAGCGAGCGAGGGACAAGAGAGGGTGAGAGAGCGAGAAATGAGAGAGGGCGAGAGACACACGCACCCACACAAACAGACACACGACTGGGGAAACAGGCAACTAAAACTGAAGACAAGAGACTTTACAGGAAGGCACACATAACACAGGAGATGCTGGGGAGAACACACAGAGGCAAGACCCAGATGAACAGGAGACGAAACAGACTAAATGAACTAGTACCTCAGAACTAGAAATGCAAACGATGAAACTAAGAGGCACAAGAAAACTAAACTATACCAAACAAAGGCTAAGAAACAGATTACCACAACAATAAACAAGGTTCAAAAGTCAATAAACCAAAACACTGGGTCAATGACCCAGGTACCTTAACAGCTAGAAACAAGTTTTCTTTGACTTCACCTTAGCTCACCTTCTCAGTAACGACTCCATCTCTTTGCTCTTCGCGGTGTGTAAACAGACTATGACCTACAGTACTTTCGCAGGAGATCTGGCCCACACTTTAGGAATCGCTGATCTACAGAATTACTCTTTGCAGTTAAGGAAGTTTTGGTACACAACTTAAGTTTACAGCTTACCTCTACCCATTTACATACAAAGAGGCTAGGTAGATGCTGGACGGGTTGCCAAACCTTTACAGAAATACAGACAACCACACGCATTGAAATCTGATCCTAGGTAATTTAGGATCACCAATTTTCTTTATATCATGGCATTTTTTTCAAACTCAAACTCTGTGGGTTTTTTTGTTTTGTTTTGTTTGTTTGTTTTTTAAATCTTTTAACTTGCTTCACTTTGTCAGACAGGCTCTATTGAAGTGATTTCTTGAGTCAGCAGGTCTGGGAGTAATGAGGCCTTCCTGTGGCAAATGCTGTTAATTACAATTAATTCAAGATTTAACAACATATACACGACACCTGGAACAGTGTCGTATATATGTGGTATGACGCCTGGTAAGTTTGGATAACTTCATTCCCTTAATAAATGAATTCAAAACTGTATTTTGTATTACTCAAGTTGTCTTTGTGTAATATTAAAATTTATTTGATGATCTAAACAAGTCTAACTAAAAAAAAAAAAATCAGTAAGTGGCAAATATAGCAAATACTTTTTCACAGCGCTATGTATACAGATAAGAGGGAACAAGGCCAATGAGAGATTTATACATAAAAACCAACCCAAAAGGATCAGGATATACTACAGCAGCAGCATATAGAGATCAGTGTTATGCTTGATTTCTATTTCATTAATGAAACTTATTTCCACATATTTAATAATGTCATTGACCACTTCATTATTAGCTAACAGTTACTGAGATGTTTTTACTATGTGTCATAAAAGTCATAAACTGAAAATGGTGTTTCTTGTGTAGCAGTAAGACATATTAATTTCCCGAAAAAAAAAAACTAATTCAATTTTGTACATCAAACAATTAAAACCCTGTTTTATTTTCTATTTAAAAAAGAGATATTTGGCATTTTTCTGTAGAAATAATAAAAACACACAAATTATGGGACCCAACCAGTCAATGCATGTACAATATGGAAACAATGATTTTTACAAGCTGACAGCTGTAATGTTTCAAATCAAGATATCAATTGGACCAAAAGAGCAAAATAAGGTGTAAGAAGGGCATGATACCAATGGCCACTGAGACTGGTCATTCATTATTGGAAACAGAAGCACAGAAGCATTATTGGAAACAGAAATTGTGCAGAAGTTCCACAGTGTCCAGTTTTTGAATATAAAAACACAGATTGACAACATAATTGCTTGCCAGTCTTTTTGTTTTCGCTTCTATATTATTTTATCCCACTAAACTAGCAAAGTTCTTGGTTCCTAAATTTACCACTGGTCTTGGACCCAAAGGGAAAAGTTCCTGATGTGTTGCTAAAACCTGCGTTTTTAATTCAGCATGGGATTTTAGCCTGCTGCAAAAGAAATATGTATCAGATATGATTAGAATGTGTCTGGCCCTGAAGCTATTCCTTAACATGGAATAAGATAAGCTAATAAATCCATAGTCATTTTGAATGGTACTCTTTCTTATGAAAAGAGGCATTTTAGAGGTGATTGTTGTTACAGAGAGTTTTTCCTGCTGAATGGAAATGAGATGTTTAATAAACTCTCTGCAGACACTGTTCAATTTGTATATTTCCAAGCCAGAAAATAAAAGTGAATTCATATGCTGATCATGCATTGATCCTGTGAGATTTACTCTGAAATAGAGGTCAGCAACTGCAAACTCATGGCACCAGGTGCCATGCACTTGACTCACACATAGGACCGGTTAAGGATAAGGTGCTACAGGCACACAAATAATAAAACTGAGAAATAA
>VVHJ01007913.1:15671-36550 GCA_015107715.1 Tylochromis polylepis | reverse complement strand
GTACCCCCCCTATGCCCCCCCCCCCCCTTTCTTTTTTCTCAAATTGAAGGCTCGAGCAGATGTTGTAAATTAGCATGTGTCACCTTGCTACTCGCTTTCCATCTGTGGTTCCTGTGAGCCTCCATGCTGTTCATAACCAGAGGGGGATATTGAAGCGTCGGTATGACATTGAACCCCACAGGGACATGGGTGCTCTGATGACCGCTTGTCACTGGAGGGTAATATCCACTTGAGGATTTGGAGGCTTTTTCTGTCTGTGTTGATTAATGTTGTCAATCACCAACCACAGCACAGGGGAGTGTTTCCGAGCATAAGACCACTCTGAGGTTACCTCTGAATTAAATTCAGGAGACTTTAAACAGGGAGCACCCATTCATACTCGCTTCAGAGTCATAACAAAGTCACAGCGGCGCATGCGAGCAGATTTCACATCAGGATTTCTTGTGCATAGATGGATGGATAGGTGTGTGATGTGTATTACAAACAACTGTAGAACGTGCCAGAGAATAATTGTTTTCTTCAGAGAAATCAATTCTAGGTAGCGCGTCTGGTTTGGTTCTGGTTATTAGGTAGTTCCTCACAGTGTATTGATGCCAATTAACTAGTGTTAACAAATGTAGGCTAAACCAGTTTAGACTTCACTTTAATCTTGTGTATCAGTTGGCCTGTTTGAACATAAAGCATTTTTGTGCATTAAGTGCCTCTTTCAGACTCAAGTTTTTACTTGCTCAAAGTTCAAGTTTGTGTTGCAGTGTTACTTTCTCAGTTGCATTAATCCATTTTTGTGAGTGTGATAGCTTCTCCAGAAACATGATCCTACAAGTGAAGCAGGGCTTCCACGGTTACACTGAATGCCACTTGACACATGGGTAGAACCACGCTGTGGCCTAAGGGATGTAATTTGGGTTCCTGCATGTCCTAACAAACTTTAATGTATGAACTATGACTGTTTAAGAAGCGATTCATCGTTTGAGTAATTGAGCAAGAATTTAAACAAAAAAACAAAAAACAAAACCCAAAGTGGGCCATAATCACTCATAATCTGATAAGACTTCCTGAGAAAAGACAAACACCCAAACCACTGCACAATGTCTGAACATAATTTGAGTCTTTGGGCTGTGTTATATAATAGGTTGGACATTATCTTAGTGGGTGTGTGTTCAGCAAACACAAAGGCTTACAACAATCACCGCATGCAATATATTCCCACACTCCAGGTTTCAAAGAACCTTACTGTAAGAAAGGTAAGATATCAATGGGAACTGTGTCCTTACTTCCTTTAATGTGACGGGGTTTTCTTTGAAACGGGCTGAATAAAGTGCTTCTAACCTCCGAACCAACAGGATGATGGGGTTTGAAGAGAAGTTGCTTGACTTCATAAGAAGGGAGGTACTTGGTGTTTTGCCTTTATGCCTTGCCTCCACAGCATCAAGCCATGAGGTGTGTGTTATAATGATATTTTCTGGTTTTAAGCTCAGTTTTATTTTGAAGGGCTCCTCAGAATCAGGTAGAAATGTCTCTCAGAGTCCGACTGATGCTGGATCTTTGTGTTGGTACTGACTTAAAAAGAACAGTTTACATATGCCGAGTATGTGAGTTATATTGAAAATTTAAACTTGTGTTTTCAGCCGTTGTTTACTTTTTAAACATTTCGGGGTTTTTAAAAAAAAAATTTTTTATATCAGATGGTAATATCTCTGTGATAAGATCTATAGACTCTAGAGAAAAGGAATTTATAATATAAATCTGCAGCTGTAAAGCCCTAAAATTTGTGGATTTGGTTAGCTTAAACATTTACAATTTCCATTACTGATAATTCAGGTAAATATTTGTAGATTGTTTGAGTTAAAGGGGAAACAAAATGCTTATTATTCCTGTATTTGAGGTTGCTGGCGATTTGATGACATTTTTTGAAAGTTGTCTTTTTTCACTTTTTGTGCTCCAACCATTTCTTTAAATCAAAATAATTCCTCATGATTTTGCAGTAGAGAAATCACTGACTTGCCAGCTCTAAAGGTTTAGCTTTTTCCAGAAATTACCTTTCTGAGCAAGTAAATGTCAGTTATTTTAACTTTCTCCATTAAAGAAATACATAAATTGCATTGATCTGTTCATCCAGGTTGTTGCACGATATTCTTCCAAGCTTATATATGCCTTCCACGGAGACGGTAAAATCCAGCTTTTTTATGAACTTCTAGTGTTTGAAGTTGCTGTTGTGCATACTTGGTAAATATAACCTCAACAATGCTATCCTCCGAACAGTTTCCTCATTTTAATCTTAAACTCTTCCACTGTCTTGACTCTTGACTTGTATTGCCTGTCAAACAAGTACATCCGCATTCACCTCCCAACTCTAGCAAGATTGTCCACTGAATGATGTAACAGCTGGCTGGTTGACTGGACTGACAGACTGCTCATGGCTGAGGCATTCAGTTTGTTTGGTTGCTTGAGAGTCTCTTAAACTTACTACTCTAAGTCATAAATTACAACTTCTGGATTTTGTCTTTTTATGGGAGTAAATGGAATAAGCCTTTGGGGCTCATTTGGACTGATGTTTGTCTGGAACCCCATTAGGGCCGTTTGTGGCAGGGTGGCCCAACCCAGCTGTCCGCATCTGGGATGTTTTGGATGAATGCCCAGCCTTTTATACAAGGACACATGGCTAGCCGCCAAAGCGACTATCTCAGCACTGCCTCAGTTTTAAATATCGAACACGTCTTGCTCACCAAGTAATTAGTCAAAGTTCTTGTCATGCATTCTCCATCTACAACAGAGCTGATGACAAAGGCTGCCACTCCCTGAGCTGCTGTGAAGTTAACCGTGGAGCAGGCTGTTGTAACAACACACTTTAAAAACAGCTCACAGTTCTGATGGTGTGAGTTTAATAGAGCTTTTTAGCAAGTTATTTTTGACCTTTGCCTATGTATTTACCAGCATGTTAAAACCATTATATTCAGAAACAACTAGTTAAACAGCTTTGTTGATCCAGTGGTTTGTTTGTGTCATTCATCCAGCAAGCTAAGCTACGCCTTGATTACTGTGGCTACATCAGCCATAGCTCTCAGTTAAAAAGGAGTTTCTATTAATAATGGTGGTAGAGCTGAAGTAAGTCCTTGTTTTAGGCAGAAATTCTAGCCTATTATCTGTGAGATTTCCCGACTGTATTCAGAACACACAGTATGATAAGGAGGATAAACAAGACTGACATTGACTGGGAAACTTCCAACTCCTGCAAAGAAAAGGACGGATGATGTAGATGATCCATTTTCCTTGGAAGTCTGATATCAGTGCTGACTTGAGTCCACCCCGATAGAAAAACTGGAAAAGCGGGGAAAACCAAGACTTGTTTGGTAAGAATCAGTGAATGCATCTCTGAACAAGCTTTTCTGTTTGTTTGGGGGGGTTGTTGTTTGTTTTGTTTTGGGGGTTTTTTTGTTTTTGGCTTAACATTCCAACAGGGGCGTTTTTGACTTGTTTAAGTAAGGGTTTAATGAGTGGTCAAAGGCTGCCTTTCCATTACAGGTACTGGAGGCAGAAAAGGTGGCACGATTATGGCCCCAAATCAGCCCTGTTAGCTCTTTTCTGTTTATATTGGAATGTTTGCTGCAGTGGAATCAAGATTCAAGAGATTGTGATGTAATCATTTTGTGTCAGCTTCGTGGTGTGGTGTCATGTTATTCTAAAACAGCATAAGTTAGCCAACTACAACTGGACAGAAACGACAATGCATTTCAGCACTTAATTTAAGCTTCACTTGTTACTTAAGGGAAAGTGTTTTTGTTGGTATTAAAATCTGTGAACTGATGCTTGAAGAGGAGTTAAAAAGGAAACTGAAGCCAACGGAATCAGCAGCATGGGAAGTATTTATACAGGTTTTCCAGAATTTTCTTGGCACACTCAGAGCAGAGGCTTATGCTGAGCTTTCGGATAACATGCTGAGTGTCAGAAAATCACTGAAAATGCACTTTTTACATTCTCATCTCGACTTTTTCCCCACCAAAACTGGATGATGTCGGCGATGAGCATGGGAGAAAACTTCATCAAGATATAAAACTGTTGGAAAACAGATAGCAGGCAAAATTATATATGAGCATGATGAGTGACTACTGTTGATTCACGCAAAGAGAAACAGATGTGCAGTATAAGCGCGAAAGCAAGTGCCTCAAACATTTTCGAGAGCGCTGATCTTGTTCTATTTTGAGCTAAATTGGCAAAAATGCGCTTCTCTGATATCATCTTCTGGTTAGTTTTCTGAATAAACACATCAGACCTTGTGTCGCTATATTGACGTATCAAAATATCAGTGATGTGTATCTCAAACACCTGATGTGTAAGCTTAAACCGGATTTCATATCTGAAATGAGTTTTTTAAAAAAATGGATAAAAAGCTTGTCTGAAGTTCCAAGTAGCATAAATGACACAATATTTGACATCTATTCAGTCACCAGCTTTGATTCTTAATACAAGTAAATAACATGAATTTTTATGAACGATACCCCCAGACCAAATTAAACTATAAAGCACATTTAATCTTAAATGCAACCCATTTTTAGCTGAAGAGAATCTATCTGAAGTGCACCACAGTTACCCCTTCATTTTTGGAACGCATGTGTTATTCTGGCAGGAAGGTACAGCTCTAACTGGGCCCTCAGGGACCATGTTCATGCTCCAGTCCCAGTAAGAGAGCAGCCTTTCTTCTCATCCTTCTGCCAGCAGACGACCAAAGCCGATTGCATGCTTTCTTTCCATGAAATGAACACACCCTCGAGTGGCAGCAGTGGCAACAACCTTGTTCTTCTGGCCCAAACATATTTGCTTTCCATTCACGGAAGTTGACACCAAACACTATGTGTGCTTGTGTGTATGTGCCCTCTCATCAAATTTGTCACACCTTTCAGATATTATTACAACCCTAGTGGAATGATCAGAGTGATTGTGACACGGGGAACACTCTCTGAAATCAATCGCCAAAGATAAAAAGATTATGACTGTATAGTGGAGAGATCTCGTTGCATTAACGTAACCTAATCTGTGGGTGTTCATACCTCTCATATTTGGAACCATCAGCCTTAATCTGCATATAGGAAGGGTGGGTGGATGGAGGTTTTTTAGAGGGATGCATAAATGGATGAGGTACTTGGAGAGCTCTTCTGTCGTTAATTACAAACCTAGCTGGCATTGACAGAAGGTGAGGCTGTAGTGTGTTAAGGACTACATTACTCTGTGCACTGTAATCTATCTTTGCTCTGGATAGCTAATTAAATCACTTCGTCACAGATACCCGTTTCCTTGCAAGTGAGCTTTGTGTCACTGTTCGAAAGAATGAACCAGTCATTCTAAGCCAGTATTGAATATATGATGCCATTAAAGCTTCGGTTTGAGACTAATAATATCCACCATGGGGTAATTGTTCTCATGGCTTGGTCATGTCTTGATGCATGCTCGATCATCCAGGTTAGGAAATCCCAGAAAGTTGATTTTGTTCATCTGGACATAGCATGTTCAGGGGATGAATAGTATTAACTTTCCTGGACTACTTGGTCATGTTTGATGTGACGAAAACATTTTTGCCACATGGGCTTTTGTTGGGGTATTAAACCTTTTCACTACTGCTGTCTAAAGTAGGTGGGAAGCTTGTTGTCAGACAGTAGACCAAATTTAGCAAAAACCTAAAGAACTTGGTGAAACCATTTGGGTTGCACCAACCTCCGACTGAGCCACCAACCTTTTGCATGGAAAACTGATGGCAGCTTTAAATCCTGCAGGCCTCTTTCCACATTAGAAATAACTAGCCTGCGGGATAAGCGACAGAGCAGCTATGGCCCGTGCCACTGGTCTGTTTCTGCAATTAGGTTTTTGAGACCGCCTCACCCATTAAGACCAGGCCCCATCATCACGACATGTCTAGATACTGTATTTAAGCTTGACTGGCTATGGAAAGTGAGAGACTTTGGTCAGCCATTTTGCTAATGGCTCCCGCAAATAGATCATAAAACACCGCCAGGGTCTCTGCAGCCTGAGTGCATGGGTGTTTTTTACATTAGCTGAAAGAACTGGATACTCGTACTGCCAAGAGCTTGCTCAGTGAAATCAAAGAAATATGTGGCTGTGTCCTAAATCACTCATTACATAATGAACATGATGTAGGGAGAAGTAAATTGAAATTTTGTACACTCGAGTGATGGATCGTGCTTTTTGCCCTACCACCAAAATGCATGATGACACAATGGGGGAACTGAATAAAATTCTTGATGCAGAGTCAAATTCAATGAAAGAGGAGTGACAGCTGATTACAGAATTGGAGGACCAGGAAGGCCGGTAAATAAAGATGTCTTGAACTTGCATTGCAACTAGAGACCTTATACTACAATACTACCAATACTACAAAAGGACTGTTTTGTCTTCTCTGTTTTGGATAACAACCCAGTTTTCAGCTGGTCTGGTTGAAGGATTGAAGACTGATCGGACCCCTGGTTGGGAATCAGTGATTTATGGCTGTATGCAGTTCATGAATCTGTTTACAGAAAGGACACTTGCGTAAAATATCGGCCAATAGTGGTATTGCATTAAGGGAAAAAGCAACATAATGAACATTTATTCTTATTCTAATTTCAAAGTATAACATTGCAGTTTTAGTATTTTAGTGAGTGAGTTGGTTTTGATGGTTCAGGGAGAGTCCTGTTCTCCCCGTGGCCCTCAGACAATGGGACAGGTGATCGGTTTCCTCTCAGTGCATGGAAGCAGAGTTTCCAGGAATCAGAGTAATTGTGGCTTCCATGAATCTCCAGTAGTTTTTCCTCATCACCTTTTCCACATAAAACTTTAATCAAGTGATGCTATTTCAGATTAAACATACAATCACACTTTTCTTTTTCCCTCCACTGTAACTGTTTACCATATGGAAAGTTGAATTCAAATGAATATTAGGAGATGCGTGACGCTTTGGGCAGCATCCATATCTCTTTCAGCCTTGAGGGAAGCTATTGAAAAAGGTGTGGATGACTGAGCCATCTGATGTAAACTCACTATGTGTTGCAAAATTTTTGAACTAGATATTAAGGATACAAGTTATGTAGGAGGTTATTTTTTTTCTTCTGGCGCATTGCTGTGATTTATTTCTAATTGCATTTATTTTCTGCTGCCAGTTTTAGTCTTATGTAATGATTTCTCTCTTTTTTTTTAAATATATATTTATTTATTTATTCTTTTAATTAAACTTTGTTTGGGACATGGGTAATAATTTGAATATGCTTCACACACACCACTGCAACTGTCCTCAAGAAAAGCTTGAGGGCAGTTTGTTCCCAAGGGTCGGTAAAAGTTGGAAATCATACACAGATTACAGAAAATTAAAAGCTGTCATCAAACCCTGCTGATTCCAGCCAATAATTGGAGGAGTGTGTTTGTTACTTGAAAGTGGTGCACAGGGTTTCATACCACGTTGAACACACGATACAAGATCGTGACCTCTTGGCCTGGGAGCTGGACTGCGGGTGCGATTGGCAGCTTGGGTCTAAGCCAGGCGTAAACAGACACCACAGCTCACAGAGGCTCTGTCACTCAGAGACAGCTGGTGTAATTACAGAATGCCTCTGCCATCGCATACAATGTAGACAACGCACTGACGCAAGTGTATACACGTGCACACAGAAAGACCAGCGCACCCACGGCCAGATATCTAATGGCGAGTACTGGCCTTTGTGTTGACACTTGCTCATAGTTTAGTGAAAAGGTTGAATTAAAGAGGCGCTGCTTAAATCCTTGAAACCCACGGCCAATATAATTAATTCTAATTAGATTAGTATTTAGCTGCCTTAGAAATTTTAAAAAAATGGAGTGGGAGAGAAGACCTGCCGTTTTATGCGATAATGCAGTCTTGGATAAGGGCCCTTTTAAAAATGCTGTGCAATTATGTGGGTTTGTGTAAGGGACAAAGTTACCACCTCATACACCAGAGCGGGGGTGTTGAGCTGCAGTATGCTGAAAACATCTTTAATACTGTGGTGTATAACTTTATCTGATGTAACATACAGTAAGCCACTGCTGGAGCACACTCGTATTCACCATGTAGGCACCATGTCCTTTATGCTGTAGTCATGCTGAAATGGCTAATGCTAGTAGCTCTGTCTTGGAG
Organism: Tylochromis polylepis; assembly: GCA_015107715.1. Lineage (NCBI taxonomy): Eukaryota > Metazoa > Chordata > Actinopteri > Cichliformes > Cichlidae > Tylochromis > Tylochromis polylepis. The sequence goes on along the minus strand of VVHJ01007913.1, from coordinate 28,416 downwards.
AACTTGACACTTGATTATCCATATGTAAGATGAGCAGCCAGACAAAATACTGTAAGAATGAAATATGTCTGATCGTTATTTATGATTTCTTTTTTTAAGAATATTGTTATTGATTTCCATGCCCTCTATATTGATGATTATTTACATCTTTATTTATCTTATCTAGTACCTCAATAAAAAAGCAGAACCACATTTAATTCCCAACAGAACAAAAATATATCAAATATTTAAAGTGGTTAAAAAATTTACCCTTTTTAAGGGCGATGTTTATTACTGTGTAGCGTTTCCTCTTCTTTTAACAAGAGATCCAATGATCAGTGTCTATATTATGCAATGTAACAAACAATTTCACAGTTACAGCTATCAATACTCTTAGCTAATGTTGTACAAAGCAGTTAATGGTAATGCTATTAGCAGGGAGCTAATAGCGTCACTATTAGTGCTTTGCCATAGCATATGGTTGGCTTGGTTAACTATTAGCTGTATTTGTGCCTAACAATTTAACTGTTACTCGTATAATGTTTTATACAGTTTTAATTATAATTTTAACTAGTTGCTGTAATTAAACTCTTCTGTTTATGTTTAGTTAACAATTCTGTGTATCTGTACTATTGGATAATGATTTAAAACTATGAGCTATACATTTAGCAAGTGAGTAATGCTACTCCATTAGCCTTAGTTAACTTTTGAGCTCAAACCTATTCAAGTCCACTTAGCACTTTAGCTTGATTATTACAATAAATCTCTCCACATTCCACATTTTCCTGCTACATAAGTTTCTCTAATAAGGTGTATAAAGTGTGATCATAAGCTAGTAATAGTAATGAGATTTTATCTGAGGCTTGTAAATTTAGCTTATTTCTCTTATCACAGTAAGTTGCAGGCATAATAGCAGTAACTAAAAGACTAAAGGGCTTGCCCTGTCGTCTTTATTAACATGCTTTTCTCAAATATTGCTTTTTTTTCTTTTCTTTTTTCCTTAGCAGCTAATATATTTTATTTAGTCTTGTGGTCAGGTCATTACCCCACCCTCATCTAGTCCCTCTGGGACAGGGAAAGGAGACTTACTCATTTCCTCTCTTCTGATTGTCATTGAGACAAGAACCAGAAACTGCCTTAAACAGCACAGTGAGCCTGACACAACAAAATTTAGAAATGAGGACTTGTGGGTTAGGAGCTGGGATGACCACCATGCGTTCTCTGTTAATTTAAGCTTTTGATGGATGGATTGTGATTCCTCTATCTCTAAATGCAGGACGTATTGACTTTTGCGGTTCTTCTGGATGGTGGCTAAAGGTGTATCTCCTGGAGGCCATGTTGGCACAGTACTGTGAAACTAGAGCCAGTAGTGGTTGTATACTTAACCGAGCTTTTCAGGATTCTTTTTTTCACTACCGTCACTATGCGATAGTGAAAGGGCCTGACTGTTCCTTTGTGCTGCTTGGCACCGACTAATGCTGCTTTAATTATTGGCTGCATTTTGCATCATTTTGCTCTTTCTATTTTTCCCACACTCCCTCCCCTCCTCCCGCTGCCAGCTTTTGTCTGGCTATAATGGCCTTAGCCAGTGTGCAGCTGTGCAGCTCGATTTTTGCCTGCGTTTCCAGCTGCATTTAGCTGACCCAGTAATGGAAGGGTTGTGTGGGGAAAGGCCGGAGGCAGAAGGACTGCAGAGCTGTGGCATAAAATAAGCTTCCTCAGACAAACGGCGTGGATTTCCTGTGGACAGTGGCTTTTGAGGAATAATACAAAAATACCCTCAGTGTGAAGAAAAGGAGACATGAAATAAGGCCAGAGTGCAGCAGCATTAGCTGCGGACAACAGTAAACCTCTGCTGCTGAGCATGCCTTCAGCGTATCCTAGCTCTGTTTTTAAAGTGACCCCCGAGTGACTTTGGATGTGATGTGGTACTTTGTCAAGATGACATCATAACCTGAGAAGCTTGTCCCTTAAGCTTTTAGGGCTTGTCCTTGCTGCCCAGCACTTCTCCTTTCAAGTCATAATATAGACTCTAAAAGAAGATGCGGTCTTATTCACCAATGACAACACAACAAGGTCACTGCTGACAGACCTCATCTCTGCTTGTCCTTCATAATCTGTGTGATTGACAAGGACAGGCTGAGGGATTTAAAAGTAAAGTTTAGTTTAGCTGCAGTATGACAAAAATAAACCAAGAGAATATGCTGGGTTCCTGAGGAAAAAGAACCGTCTACAGACCCTTCATCCATGTTGAGATACTGAATCTCTAGTGTTGCCCCAGAACGTTACGTGATTAAAAAGTTCAGACTGTGCTGATTTATTTTTATTTATTTATTTAAAATTTTGAGGCTATGCACTTGAAGGTCAGCTCCTCGGGTAGCAGTGCTCCACCTTCAGCACCTGTTGTATTGAAGTCGCGTACTGACTGCGTGTCAAATATGGACGGTATAAAAGTTGTATCCACCGTGATGTCAATCATTGGGTTTGGATGCATTTTGGTTTGGCTGCTGCTATCCATACAGGCCCCTGAGTTTGCACCAGTCTTTAAACATGCTTTTTAATGCTGTAAAATTGGAAATTTTAACATGAGTCTATGGCGGTTGACTTGGGCAAACCTCCAACCTCTTCCAGTGTGTCAGAAATGTGACCCTTCACCTTAAAATGTGAGCAAACAGGGCTGGAGGTGGGACAAATTCACAACAAGCATGCTCCTTGTTGCACTCCTAACCTGAGGAGGTTAGTCATAATCACCAGTGATCGACATGAAGGTTTGTGGTCCATGATGAAATCATAGATGGACACATGCAATTGGTCAGAACGGTGCTCCTACAGAGCAAACTAAACTTAGTAGGGATGCTGGAAGTGGGCCTGAGGTACACAAAGAGATGACCTTGAAGGGGATAGATGCAAAATTTAAATTGGAAATGGTTTTTTTTCCTTTTAAAATGAACCCTCCCTGAACTTCATGATCTCACCATATTAGTTCTTGTAAATGTGAGGCAGCATGTCATTTTACACGGTGCCTAAAATCTTTTGGCCATAGTTTACCTCCCTTTTTGTGTGTGTGTGTGTGTGTGTGTGTGTGTCATTTTAAAATAAAGCATCTTTAATTGCTACTAATTATTACATTGAACCAAAATTCAATTTATAAACTTTCAGCGAATACTTTTTTTCTTTTTTTTTAATTCCTGGGATGTATTCATCCTATACTTATTGTAGTCATCTTGTAAATGCATAATTCTGAACTAAAGGCCTGTAAGGAGAGTAATGGACTCATCCATGAGTAATGGACTCATCCATGACTCATCCAGCCTCTACAAGCCAACATGGAAAGCTTTCCATGTTGGCTTGTAGAGGCTGGACACCTTCAGCCTAACTGGCAGGCATTGAGAGAAGCAGGAGGTGGAGTTGTGTGTTTCACATGCATTCAGTCTCATGAATTTGATTCATGCATGGCCATTCCAACATTCTTCCAGCTGCAGGAACATTTCCATTGTCAGGCGTTAATCTGTAGTGACTTTCAGCCCCTGTGCTCTTGTCCTCGTGTCCACAGGGAATCTATGTGAAGAACAAGGCTGAAATGTCAGGGGCCTCAGCGGAGGACCTTGACTGTGACCTCTTTTTGTTGTCATCTGTGTGTACAGAGTGGTAGATCTGGAGATATTGCCTTGTCTGAAAGTTGAAGACGCGAAAATCGGATTTAAAATAATGGGACAAAATTGGGATTAAATGTAGATCTCAGTTGGCGTCCCAGGGTTTAGTTTCTGGAACACATTTTTTTTGTTTTTGAAGTGCAGATGCGTAGAAAACCAAACCAAATGCACACACCCATCTTTTTTCTATGTGTTTGTGTGGAAAGGGAGTCTGATTTTAAAATTGCATGCACAGACGGCAGAATAGAGGGAAAGCAAGTAAATACAAGATTTTTGTTATCTGGGCCACATTTGGCTCAGGAGGATTTGGTTTCTGTCTTTGGGCAGACATGCTGGGAATCTGCAGCACAGGAGAGAGGATAAAAGAAGCAAAGAGCAGGAGTGTAGCTTCATCTTGCGTACAATCACAGCTTTGTTGTATCACTGGAAGTGCTGATCAAGCGTCAGTCTTGGCTAAATGTTGTGCCTATTGTTGCCAAGTGAAAATTTTACAAGTCAAGTCCTGCGTTTTTACTGGCTACTGTCTGCTGCCAAAAAGTTGGATGAGACTGGGCGTGCTATGACTGCCGCCCTCCCTCTGTGACTGGTTGGTGTCGTGGGTGGGTGGGGATGATACAAACCAGGGACAGGTAGCTGTCATCTAGTCTTTAAGAGGCATGTGATTTATCACTGCTTTGTTGGCGTGGTTGCACACAAATGCTGGCAGTGTGCTGGTGAGCTTTTAGCCCGCACATCAACACAGTGCTTTGATCAGATATGCTGTGCCATGAGTCTATCTGCGGCCATGTGACTTCTCAGGTTGCATTCGGTTATAGTCGTCTATTGTCTACAGGGAATAAGCGCAAAGTCCACCATAGTCAGTGTTAGTGTTACAACACAGGTGTCAAATAAAACTTAAAAACTGCCATAAAACCCAGTTATGTGGTTTATTGCATGTGGAATACACATAATGTCAGATGGTTAAAGATAAGCTCTGGCATTTAAATGTTTTTATTTATTTTATAGCTTCAAACCAAAGTGGTTTGCTGGGATTGAAGGTCACAGCTCTCTTTATCATTACCTGAAATCATGTCATTCACTTCCATATACCAGCAGTCATGTACATTTACTGTACGTGAGTCTTTTCTGCCTCCAAAGTCCTGGCGTAATGTAATTTCCCATGTGCTTGCTCACTTCAAGTGCGTTGCCTGCTGTAGTTTTGTTCTGTGTTCAAACTACAACACAACTGAGGGCAGCCACAGCAAATACCAGAGGGAAACTCCTCAGCAGCACTGTGTCATTTCAGAAACGTATCATAATTCATCACATCTGTAGCTCTGAGAACTCATTGACTAGATTGATCAACCAGAAAAGGTTTTGGCAACAGTTTGCCAACCATATTACAAATGCTGTCTGTGAAGAGGTCACATTGGACTCACTATTATTTTTAATGAGGTCATCAGTGAAAACCTAATAAAAACTCATTGTTAGCGATACGTAATTATTTCTTTACCACAGATAAATCTGGGTGTACACCAAGAACATACAGCATGTAGTTCAAATTATCATCGAGACAAGATGCTGCGGGGTGTAAATGTCTAGATTTATAAACCATAGGAATACAGATAAGTGTGACCATCTTGTTTTGCCGTCTTTCTAAACGCATTGAGATTATCTGAAAGTTGTAGCTAATCGAGCTTCCAGCTAATATCTGTCATCGTGTAAATCTTGTGATGACCCTGAGTCAACACAACAAGCCGTGTTCTTCATTCCCGCAAAACTACGACCTTGCTTGACAAGATTATGTCACAGATTATGTGTCACAGATAAACACATGCAGTGTCTTCAGAACAAGGTTGTTCTGGATTGTTCTGTGACTTTAGGAGCAGATATCAGATGGTCTAATGGCTGGTTCCACATGCTGTGCTGGCTGGGCGGAGATATGGTTAAACTGTTTTTCAGTATCAAGGACATCATGATGCAAAGAAGTCACATGCAGTATGTTTAATACAACGGACTGGCAGGCATCCACTAGTCATGTGCAGTACCTGAAATGATACATTTGTTGGTTGCAGCCCAACTAATTGATACGTTGTTGGGGGGGGTTTTTTTGTTGTTTTTTTGTTTTGTTTGTTTTTTGGGTTTTTTTGGTCTACAAAGATTCAGAAGATTTAGGAAATGATGGCGATGAATGTCCAGTGTGGTGTCTTTACATTGAAGCAAACCCAGGGAAACAATGGTAAAAGCACAGTGATGTATGTGAAAGCCTGTATTTATATTCAGACACTGTCACTAATGCCTTACCTGTTTGGTTTGGTTTTCCTAGAACAAAGCAGTGCCATATAAATAACTGCAGCTGGGAATAATAGTCTAATTTTGATTCTAAGCATTCTTCCCTACTTTGTTTCTAAACTAAGTTTGGTTTTAATTTTGTATCTGTGAGTATGGATAAAAGGAGTTTTGGGAATTTTTAACAGACAGTTTGAACGTCTAGTCTTAAGCGCTTAAGAGCAGAAGGCAGCTGGAATTTCTTTTAGGTTCTTGAAGATGTTTTCCCTCTCATCCAAAAGGCTTCTTCAGTTCTAACTGCTGAAGGAGACTCGGATATTTAACCTCTAGTAGGGTTGTCACCTTGTGGATGGTCCTGAGTGTCACTGACCAACCCTCCCATGTCACATGGGAGTCATTAAGCACATGAGTCAAGATATAAGTGGGGGTTGAATCACCTGGGAAGAGCTCTCAAGACTGCATCATAGGCAGCTGTTCATTGGTGTTGTAGACAACAGCCTCTGTTCACTGATAGTCCCTCCAGGTCGTCCCAGACATAGACACAGAGTCTAAATTTATATTTCCCCCATTTTTTTTTTTTATTTTTTTTTTTTTCCTCTATCAAACTGAATTTGAGTGAGTTGAACCTGAATAGAATAATTTAAACTGTGATGTTATTTTTTTTTATATTACTTTGGATACCACTGACACAAAAAAGTAGCCTAATATTTGATTAACAGATCAGTTGTTTGCCATTTTAGAAGCAAAGGGTCCATCTGTGACCAGATTATATTGTTTAATATATTCTGTACAGTTAACAATAATTTCTGACTTGTTGCTTTTTGCATTTATTGGTAACTTGAAAAGGTTGTTGTGGTTAACGGTGATCAGTTGCTGCCTTAGTTGTGTTAAAAATCTTAAAATTTTGCTGAGCCCTTGCTGGTGTACCTGACACACTTGTACACGTGCACACATGCAGGTGATATCACGCTGCCCAAGCATCACCCTCTCTCCACCTCATGGTATAAATATTCGTATAGTTTGCAGACTAGTTACATGCTTCTTCTCTGAAGGTCAAAATAGAGACATGCCACCACCGATGCAAATTATGAATTTATTGAAATGCGTGTTTTCATTTCCAAATACATGAGACTAAAGCTGTTAAAGCCTGGGCATTCATGCGTAACTGTGCACTTCTTGCATTAGTGCAATTCACAGTTCATATTTAGCTTCTTGCTGCATGCTTCATTGCTTAAACTGACAACAGCTTTAGAGACACTGCTACAGTATTTAAAGTTTGAGGTTGCCCATCCTCATGTTCATATCCTCCCGCTTGCTCTGCAGGACTTGTGTGAAGGCCAGAACCTCGACGGGTTAGGAGAGCAAGCAACAGACGCACAAACCAGACTGACGGACATCTGCGGTGGCGCAACGGGTAGCAACATGGCGTCCGTAGTGGAATACTACGCTGGCAAGAATGTGCTGATCACGGGAGCCACGGGCTTCATGGGAAAAGTGCTGGTGGAGAAGCTGCTGAGGTGCTGTCCTGAGGTCAAAGCCCTCTACATCCTGGTCAGACCCAAAGCTGGGCAGTCCATGCAGCAGAGGGTCAGCGACATGATGAAGTGCAAGGTATGAGCTAAAAGTGCATAATGTTCTGACCGGATGGACACACATGATCTGATCTTTTACCACTCATAGGATAGTAGACTTTGGAAAGCTTTATCATGGTTCACTGTAATGACAAGTTCAGTAAATTACATAATGCAATACAGCCTTAAAAGGTGTAGGATGAGAATTAAGCAAAAGGCTGAATCAATATTATTATTTATTTATTTTAAAGTAGGAATGAAAATACATGTGCACACTGTTTTTTGAGATATTTGGCAACTCTGTTGCTCTTGGAGAACCCTGGCACATTTCTTCTGTGGATTTATTCTCTCTTAATGCCGTCTGTCTCTTCATATTATCTCAAATTGAATCCATGATGTGGAGATTAGGGCTTTATCAGCGGCCAAACCATCTGTTGTAGGACTTTTTGTTCTTCCTGTGACTAAAGATAGAAAAAACATTTAATTCAAATGTTTTTATTAAGCACCAATTTTAAGCTGTAGCTGTCTCCAGGCAGTTTAAGGTAAAGATTATAGTGAAAAACCTTAGAAGCCACTGATCTGTTATGAGCAGAAATACCTTGTATTGCTGATATTTCAATACAATGGACATATTTCTTGAACCCATGCATTTCCTTGAAGGCTTTTAAAGCTTTAAAATGAATGAAATTGATGAGGAAAGGCAGCAGTCACTTTTTAAAAAGTACTTCTGTGAAGCCATTAATGAAACCATGTGGCATTTAGAATTTATTTGATAGACAGTAAAGAAAGGTCAGGAAAGTGGAGGCAAAGAGAGAAGGGGGAAGGCATGCGGCAACCCGGGCCGGCCGCTCTCAGCTGTATGACATGTGGTCGCCTGCTCAACGCACTGAGCTATACCGGCGCCCCTAGTGTATATATATTGGCTACAGGAGTGGCTAACGCTGGATTGGATTCTATCCATTGTGACTGATGGAAACAAGAACTGGACTGAAACATTTACCAATGAATCTTTGTGGGGGGGGGGGTTGTTGTTTGTTGTTTTTTGTTTGTTTTTTCCCTTCATTATTCACCCCCCCGTGGTTCTGGTGTGTTTTGAGCAGTAGGAGTGCACTGGATGTATAATAAAGTCGGGAGAGTTTGGGGGCAAAGGATGTCCTAAGGACAGAGAGATCAGAGAGAAAAGCTGTGGGTTGAGAGGAAATGGGTAAAGGAGACAACAGCAGAGGGAGGAGAGAGGTGAGGATGAGCTCCAAATATGTGGCGTCAGCTGTATCAGCAGCAGAGCATGACTCAACAAAAACCTCCAAACTGATTTCGACTTAATGAGGACCAAAGGATTGACGCTGGCTGTGCGTCGATGTGCTCGCTCGCAGGCGCTGCGTGCTCTGGCCTCTGCTCTCTTAGTACCGTCAGCCTCAAACTGTCAGTACACCTAAGAAAATCACACCTTCTCTGTATCAGTACTCCTCCCTGTGATAGCATCTATTTTTACTGCTCTCATTGAACCTCGCTGCTGCATTCATTATTCTCCCCACTGCTGTGATGGCAGCGGAGCAGCAGTTTGAGAATGCGTACCTTAACTTGGCACAAAACTGGATTTAAAAAATAAATAAATAAATACTTTTTTTTTGTGCTTTTATTCTTCCCTCCTCTTGTCAAGGTGACTGTGATGCCTCCGCTTCAGAGAATGCCTCTCACCATGTAATTAGTTTACTCTGACACAACAGTGCTGTAAAAGTGCCAGTTATCACACCCTGTAATTTAGGCTCAGCAGAAATGGGGAGCGTGGGCGACACGGAGAGGAGTTTCACATGCACGGCCCTCCTCTGCTGTGGCTTTCAGGGGAGAAAAGTAATCGGTGATGATCAAACAGTTTATTTGTCGACACGTCAGCAACAGAGCTGCATAATTTGTATACTTAGAGTTATGTTAACTTGATTTAATGCTGCAAGTCTAGAAAGCCTAAACCTGCAAGAAGTCTTAAGGTTTTTGGATTAAAGAGTACTTTTAAGATCAAGTTTTTGCTATTGTGCAAAACTAAATTTCAGTTCATGAGCCACTCAGAGAAACAAATAAAGTAAGATTTGTCTAAAGAAGACTACAGAGTGCAATGTAGTCCTGCCCACGCCAGAGGAGGGGAAACAATTCATTGTTTTTCATAGACTTTGTATCGCATGTAAGTGCCCCCACCCATCACATCCATCTCCTAGAAAGAAAAAAGAAATTTGTGAACGTTGCGGCGTGGTGAAACCCAGAACTAGCTCCTGGGCTGAAAACGACTCGGCAGAAGAAATAAGTCAAGTCTACAGTGCATTTTAAATGACCAAATTGCTGTGCGAGTTATACACTATACATAAGTCACTAAATCAACAATAATTATACACTAAAAAAAATCAAATAAAACAAAGTAAATAAGGCGGTGTTCGTGTAATAACAGCCAGGGTACTCAGCACAAGCAGTGGGGGAAATGTAGGAGCGGTAAGCATTGACTCAGAAGTCCATTTTTAGGGTTGCACGTGCCTCGGTTTAATGGAGTGGTTTCAAAACGGAAACGGAATTTGAGCTCTCTAAATTTGCCCTCTGAGAAGGTAAAATTAAGCCAGCGTTTGAGGCCTAAGTTGCCATCAGATAGCTTCTGGGTCTGAAAAGTGAGGCCAGCGCACAGTGTCTTAAACCTACACTGTTTTTAGAGTCCATCGGGGGCAGTACCTCTGGTCTTATTGAAATCTGTGGGGAAATGACCCATGGTCCTGGTTCTCTTGCTCACTTTGGGTCATATTAAACAAAAAATTAAATCCATTTTGTACATTTTGGTTATTCCAAGTTTCTCTGGGGAGAATTATCCAGGATGTGCGCAGTGTATTGTTTTGCAGTTGCAGATCCATGCCTCTCTTGTTGGCAAGATGGCGACGGCAGAATCGTTGAGCTCGAGGCTTGACAAAACCAATCACACTTCATCTGACACACATACCGCCTCTGGTTACATACTGTGGGTTTCCCTCCAATAGATGTGTGTTAACAGGCAAACTACATTTAACATCGCTCAGACCCCTAAAGGTCATTTAGTCCAGTTTACTGCAGAACAAATCACTTCAGCAGATGGGAACAGTCTGACTCAGTTACCAATTACGGTTATCAATTATTGCCTGCCTTTCTATGGCATCAGTTAGCTATTTTAATTCAAACTTACCAGGAAAAAGAATTTGATTGTATATCAGCATTTATAAGAACTACATAAATGACAGAAGCCATCTTTAAGGAAATTTATCTAAGTTACACTTTGGCTTTTTTTCCCCTCCCCACATCTGTGTTTTGGGAAGCTGTCCAGTCCTCCACCTTTTGTATACATGTCTTTTTCTTTAATGACATCAGTCAGTCATCATAATGTGCCAGTTTGATTCTTTACTGTTGCCAAATTAGCTGAATGAGAGTTACCAAGACAATTTCAGCCTAATGAGGATTCATTAAACTGGATTAGTGAAGCCTTGTATGAAGAACAAGTCCTGGAGGAGTCACTGGGAAACCCCACAAAGCCACAACAGCAGATCTGTGTCACACAGCAGCACCGTGCAGGCAAAGGAAAAAATCAATGAACAGAAATACATTTTTGTAAACTGTAACTGTTTGTATACAATCTGAATTATTATTATTATTATTATTTTTTTTAAACACATCTCCCGCTTGTGTTTGCCGTATTTTCCCTGCCATCAGGTTTTTCATTGTTTTTGGCATCAGTCTATTAGTGTCTGCTATCAGGTCACTGCTTGATGCTCTGCCAACCACAGGCTCACTCATGCTCAGTCTGCATTCAGAAGTGATGTCATTAAATTTCCATGACCAAGCTTCAACTACTAATTGGTATTCATGCAAGTCCTCGGGTCAGTATTATTCTGTTCAGAATCAGGATAATTCATGAAGGAGAACCATGGCTTTGTCTCTCAAGTAGCCTCTCTTCTCCTCCTTCAAACCAGGCCAGTATCTTTTCTTACCACCTGTTGCTAGGTAACGGCCAAGAGATCTGTCCCATTGTGTTTTTCAAAGGATGCAATCAGATGAGCTGCCCCGAGCAGAAAAAGGACAAACCGATAGGAATCTCATTGTTTCTGTGCATCTCCGCTGCTCTGACTCTGACATTTAAGCTCTGACTGTCTCTGTTTCTGCCTGCGCCGAGGCTTCTTTGATTCACTGGAAACATTTGGATGACTGCAGCTGTATCTGCGGTACCGGGTGCCGAATGGCACGTCAGGCACTTGATAAGTAGGCCTTTGGGTACAAAAAGCCTCTCTCCTGCTCTGTGGCATTTTCCCACCCACTAGCAGGCTGTCGAAGCCCAGTCATAGTCTTTGAGGCTTAACTGTATACTGCAGAACCAGCTCTGTAACTGTGAAGGATGTGCTGGGCTGTCGGCTGAAGAGGTGGGAAGTGGAATGCTTTGGGTAGGAACTGGGATCTTGTGGAATTTACCCGACAAGGCAGGATCCTGTAAGGCGGGAGTGGGGGCGGTTTGCTCTGTAGTCCTGCTTGAGAGGCTGTTCAGTGATCAGTGTGACAGCTGGAGCACAGATGGCTCTAAATGATCATAAACGTTCTGCCTGGATTAGAATCATCTGGAGGCTCTTCAGGAAAGAGTTGGAATGTTTAGAGATGAAACAATTACTGACTGACTGACGACTAAATAAAGTGTTGTTTGATTAATCCTAACGCAAAAATTGTGATGCAGCACGGTGTTTTTATTGTAAGTCACTGAAAAACCGAATCAAATGAGCCAATGGAAACAAAAAGGGTATTTTGGATTATCCAATTTGCACAAAACGATACCTTAGAATCTGCAATACTGTAATAAAAAAAAACAAAAAAACATGCATACATGCATTTTTTAAAGCCTTGATGAAAAAGTTCATTTGGAGACCTAAAAAGTGAATTTCAGCCTAGTTTTCATTGTCAGATGTTTTTCACCGTGTGCCATCTCCTCTCACAATGCTGTGAAATAGAAAACAGAGTTTCTGTTTTACTTTGCGTTACTGTTGCTCGTTGCCCTTCTGTGAGCATAATGTGGTGTTTGCCCACCATATTCGTTTAAACATGTCGTTTTAATGGGCTGAAAGGCGTCAGGGCAGGCGGGGATGCTGAACCAGTCGTATAATGAACAGATGCGATGCTATCAGCGCCACTTATCCCAGCAGTTTCCAATTCAAGGTGTGTGTGTGTGTGTGTGTGTGTGTGTGTGTGTGTGTGTGTGTGTGTGTGTGTGTGTGTGTGTGTGTGTGCGCAAAC
>VVHJ01007910.1:1896-23971 GCA_015107715.1 Tylochromis polylepis | reverse complement strand
CTGGAAACTCCCCAGATCTTGATCCCATTGAGAACTTGTGGTCAATCCTCAAGAGGCGGGTGGACAAACAAAAACCCACTAATTCTGACAAACTCCAAGAAGTGATTATGACAGAATGGGTTGCTATCAGTCAGGATTTGGCCCAGAAGTTGATTGAGAGCATGCCCAGTCGAATTACAGAGGTCCTGAAAAAGAAGGGCCAACACTGTAAATACTGACTCTTTGCATAAATGTCATGTAATTGTCGATAAAAGCCTTTGAAACATATGAAGTGCTTGTTATTGTATTTCAGTACATCACAGAAACAACTGACACAAAGATCTAAAAGCTGTTTTGCAGAAAACTTTGTGAAAACTAATATTTGTGTCATTCTCAAAACTTTTGGCCACGACTGTACTAGCTCACTCCTGGTGGCTGCTTGGCAGGGCCTGGCGCCCGTGGCCCCTCGGACCTCTGATCCCAGGGCTCGGTCTGCTCTGGCACAGCTGGCTGCTGGCAGAGCCTGCGGGCACATTGCCGCAGCCCCCTGTAGCTCCTGCACCGTGGCTGCTGGGTGACCCCCCCTCTGGGGCTCTCCTCAACTCTTTCCAGGTGGGTGGTGCAGCTGCCCCTCCAGTGGTCCTCCTTATCTCCCAGTCATGTCTGTTCCATTTGTAATAACTTAAAAGTTAAAAATAAATAAATATATAATAACAAAGATCAGTCAAGTGGACCATGGCAAAGCCATAATGATCCACTTAGAAGAATAAATCCGTTGGGCATTTTTCTTGGCCTTCAGACAATAATTATGATTGCTACAGTGCCGAACAGGGCAGGCAAACAAAAGGGAAAAAAGAGAAAGTTTCCTCAAACAATGGTCTGCCATAAAGTTCCACATGCATTTACATTCAGTGCAATATGTTTTGAAGTAGCCTAAAATTTCTATCAGTGCCAAACTCATATTATTTCAGCAATGTATATTATTAATTTCCACAATGGAATTGGGGGGGCTAATAATAAAATAATACTCATCTTTCGTTTCAAGTAGAATAAAGTTTACATTTAAAAGTATAAAAAAATGAAGCTTCGAATAAAAAATAAAGTCATATTTAAGTTAAAATAAGAAATAATGAAAAGATGTTTAAGTTTCCCCTTTTCTTCTTCCTTTACTACATGTCACATGTTAACTATCTCAGCTTCAACTCCTCTCTTCTGTTTCCCTGACTTTGCTACTTCGGACTTCTGCATCTCGTCTCCTAGTTTTCTCCTCCTCGAGTTTTCGGTTTTTGAATAAATTATTTGATTGGTTCAGTAGCATCACGTGGGCTGTGTTACAACGTACCTGGTTGGTCTATGTGTTTCTGCGTGTTATTTGGACTCGGTGCTTTGTTTTGACTGCTCTGTGTATGTATAGAAAAATGTAAAGAAAAACGCTGCTCAGATTAAAATCGACGATCGGTCAAAATCAAGTAATTCATTTGGATCCGTAAATAATGGAAATAAAATATATTTATATAACTGTTATGTTATAGTTGTCGTAATAACTGCCCTCTTGGCTCTCTCCCTCTTCCTGATCTCGCCTGAAAGGGGAATTTTTAAGGTCAATGGCACTTTTTACCTGTATAAATAAAGGATCTAGCGTCGCTTTGCAAAAATCTGGTTGCAGCTTCTACCTTGTGACTGGTATAATTTTTTTGGCTCAAAATTACTTAATATCATTAATGAAAGATATGTTTGGCAGCTTATAGGCCAACAAGTCATTTACAACGGTTTAAATGCAGGCAATCATTTTTTGGCAGACTATCATTTCTTTGGCACAGCCTCGCTGCGATCCACCTATCGGTGCCCTAGGATTTAGAGCGTCATCAGTTCCTTGACAGCAAAACAGCCAATCACGGTAGAGTTAGAGGGTCCCTCCTTAGAGTCCGCTGGCCAGTCGCATACGTATTCATGCGTGATGACGTTGTGGAAAAAATAGACCGTGTGTAAACGGAAATGGTGAATTGTTGTGGACAGTACACGTTGTGGGGCGAGAGAGGAGAGAAATGGGACAAAAGCAGACTCTGTCCTAATGTCCTGCTCAGCACTGCCGTGTGAGGTAGAAACGACGCTCACGCAGACCTGCTAGCTGGGAGCTAGCAACCAGCAGAGGTACGTGTGACCGCAGAAATGAAGTAGTGAAAAGTAACGCTACCTGCCACTGTCAGTACTTCTTACTGTTTAGTCCGTTAAACTGGTAATAGCACCTGTCTAGTGCCTTACTTACCTAGCGTTAGCACTGAGTAAGATGCGACCTTAGCTGGTGCTTCACAGTCTCAATTTCAAAACGTCACTGACATATTAAGTGTTTCCCAAATGCTCATTTAGGCGGCTTGCGTTTTTAAGACTTCAGAGTGTTGCACTGAATCCACCTGTGCCGTTTAACGACACACGAAGCCTTCAAGGACAACTCACGTTGAAGTAGGTCATGCCAGCTTTGGACCTTGTACCTCGGTTCTAAGTTCATGCAGCGGCCGCCTGTAACTGTCATGTTGCTGACTGAATCTCTGTAAGGGAGACAAGGTTAGTGTGAATCACACAGCCACGATAGAAACATCCTTTTTGATGCTCCAGCCACCTTAAAATACTCCCTAGCGCTCATTTGGGCAGCAATTTTCAAACGTTACTTGAATAAATTTTATTGAGTTTTAGTGAGCACCGGGACATAAAAACTGCACATTCGCCCCTCAGACGGGATTAAAACTGCTTAAACGTTACTGACTTTGCCCCTAAATAATGCTTCCCTGTCCCGTAGGTTCAAGACTG
Source organism: Tylochromis polylepis (assembly GCA_015107715.1). NCBI lineage: Eukaryota > Metazoa > Chordata > Actinopteri > Cichliformes > Cichlidae > Tylochromis > Tylochromis polylepis. Next base: position 21,187 of record VVHJ01007910.1, on the reverse strand, counting down.
GCTATCTCATTCATGTCTCTGAGGACACCACGTTAAAATGATCAACAATATATTGTTTAAAGGTGCCAGATTTTAAGTTAATATTAGTCGTGAGATTCCCAAGAACGTGCATTTCAAGCTGTACCTCAAACGCAACAACAAATGTTGTGTTTCTTCTACCATGCCTGTGTACGCCCTGCTTTGAGCTCTGTGTTCAAAGATTGGCAGAATGTTTCACTGAGGTCTGTGTCAGCCGCTTCCATTGGCCGCTGGTCTTTGAGCAGATGTAAATAAAGCGGATGTTTTGTCACAAGTGCTTTCAGTGTAGTCACAGTAAGCCAGTAAATCCTTACACAGATGGAAGCGTCTCTTATTCTGGACTTGAGTGCAGTGGTCATACAAAGGACAGTAAAACGTAACTTGTGTTGTTTTTGTGCAGCAGCCATGGCTGAGGCCGGAGCCCATCTCACACCCACGGCTGTCAGTGAGCAGCCGTCAGTGTTTGAAGTCCTGGCACAGGAGTCTTTGATGGAGGCGGTCAGACCGGCACTGAAACATGCAGTCAAGGTGAGCACCTGTGTGTGTGGGTGGGTGGGTAGTAATGCTTTCCATAGATCTGTGTTAGGGTTGTAACAGCCCCGCTCCTGGTGTCCTTTCCAGGTTTTGGCAGAGTCCAACCCATCCCGCTTTGGCTTCCTGTGGCGAAGCTTTGATGAGCTCTACCTGCTGCTGGACCTCCTCCTTCAGAACCACTTCCTGTCTAACTGCAGTGCCTCTTTCTCTGAGAACTTCTATGGACTGAAAAGAGTTTCAGGCAGGCAGAGACTTCCTGTGCGCCTCGGGATGACCAGGACGTCCCGCTGGTGGTCTCTTCTTCTTCTGTGCCTGCTGCCATACCTGCAGGCCAAGCTGGAGGCCACGTTGGCACGGCAGAGGGATGAGGAGGACTTCTCCATCCGGCTGGCGCAGACAAGGAGCCAGAGGCTGTACCGGGCCACTGTAGCAGCATACCCATACGTCAGCTCAGCCTGGCAGACCTGGATCTTTTGTCAGCAGCTGCTGTTTGTCTTCGGAGTCTCCAGGACCCACAGTCCTCTCCTGTGGCTGGCCGGGGTGAGACTGGAACGACTTAACACTCAGGATATCAGAGACATGGAGCGGAAAGCCAGAACTCCCGGGAAACCAGCTGGGGGAAGGTACAGCTCGCAAATTCTCTGCTGTCTCTGTTTTTACCCACAGTTGTGTCCTAACAGGTGTACTTTGTACCCAGATACATCACCAGTTGCAGATTCTCAACTGAAAGAAGTTTTTCATGCAGCCCGTTTAACTGTATGTTGCTGATACAACATCCCATGCATTAAAATGCTTTTAGTCAGTGATGCAAAAACCACATAACTGTTGTGTCCTTAGGGTCCAAGTCTGTCTGCTGTGATGGCTCAGATCAAACACATTAGAAAACAGATGTTTTTCACAGAGAATATTCAGACAGTGAGTTTAATTTTACTTTGTTTGGCCAAAGGGTTAAGTACTTTAAACACTTCTATAAGTATATCAGCATATATATATTTTTAAATGGATCAAGTTTAATGTTTGCTGATGTGTGCTGTGTGCCTTTATTTAGCTCATTTGGTGAATTGATATGAGGGCACACGAACCCTAAAGCAGAAGGCCTGGGTTAGCAAAGAAGGCTGCTAACCATTGTTTTGATACCTCTTCTCTGACTGGGGGTTTAGGTAGTGCCTGTTACGACTGTGGCCCACACTTTGGGAATCACTGCTGAATGTTTGCAGTAGTTCCATTGCTCACTCTTTGTTGGTCTTTATAGATGGAAGAGCTGTTTGAGTTCCTGTACAGCCAGATCTGTTACACTCAGTGATATTTTTTACAGTTCTTGAATGAGGCATGTTGTAAGAAAACAGTGCTAAACACCCACAATGCATTGTTTCTGTGTTCACAGCCTGATCCAGAGAGCATGGTGGATGATGTCACAAGCAGTGAGGGGCGTAGCTGTGTCCGTCTCCTCTTCCCTCTCTCTGGGTGTTTTCTTCCTGCAGTTCCTGGAGTGGTGGTACTCGTCGGAGAACCTCGACACAGTGAAAGCTCTCACCTCCCTGCCTGCTCCTCCACCCCCGCTCCACCTGCAGCAGGATCAGAGCGGGCTGGGCTCAGACAGCAGGAACTGTCCTCTGTGCAGGAAGCCCCACACCAATGCCACCGTGCTGTCCACCTCAGGCTTCATGTTCTGTTACCGCTGCATTTACACATATGTGAAAAGTAACCACCGCTGCCCGGTCACTGGATATCCCACCGAACTGCAACATCTCATCAAGATCTACTCACCAGAGAGCTAAAGCATCAAGCAGTCAAAGCAGACATGTTAAACTGTGAGTGTGAGAGAGAAAGATGATATACAGACACAATATGAAAATTATATTTGAGGGATAATCACAGCTGTTTTCCTTTTTGTATACAATAAACTGTAGTAATGTCCTTAAACTTTCTGGAAAAAACTAATACGGTAATTAATGTTTTTTTACTATTTGTCAGCTCTTGTCAAAGTGAAAATTGAACAATTCAGTAATAAAGCCTAATAAAATAAATGTAATGAGAGTATAATTGTTTTGTGTGTTGTTGTTGTTTTTAAACTGCAGCAGAGGAAAAACAGCTTTGTCTCAGCAGGGTCCCCCAATTTAGTCACCAGTTGAGTTGCTGGTAACAGACTGGCTGCATCTCATCTTTCCAGTGGTAGGACCAGTTTTTAACCAGATTTAGGTCTGTCGCAGTTAAGATAAAAGCAGATCAGTCAGTGGGTCTTTTCTTCAGAAATGAGGTGTACTGAGAGGCCTTGGATTCCTTATTTCCCCCGAGGGCAGACTACAGAACAGCCAGGAAATCATTTCAATTTTCAGTCCTCACTACTAAAGTTGTCATTACTGATAAAAATATCTGTGACCTGGGAAACATGGTGGATAATAAGATGCAGCTTCATTTTGTGTGGATGGTTCTGCCCAAAGAAGATCTGAGGCACGACAGGCTTGGGAACTTGGTTCACTTTCCTTTTATCCAGAAATCTAAAAAGTGTTCTCCTGCTGCAGAGAGAAACTTTGTCTGTCTAGCTGCTCCTAATAGACTCAGTTTGTATGGCGTGAGTGCATCCCGTAATGAGAAGGACACATCCTAAAGGAGTCGTTTAGCTCAACTCTGTGGGAGCTGGATTAGAATGAGATCTGGCCCCTCTCCCCAAACCAACTGCTGATGAGTAGGAAGAAAAATAAATAGACTAATGAGTGGTTGTGCGAACACACCCTTAGAGGAGCAGATGCATTTTGATTGAGCCTAGAAAGCATTTGTGTGCGTGTGTGTGTCCTGTTTCCTTTTTGCCTAAGCTGAGCTAACAAGTTGAAGAGTTGTTCCAGATATGACCTCACGAGCACACTACTGACCGGCAGTAGGGAATAAGCAACTTGACAAGGTTCATGATGCTCTTATATCTACACCAAATATAAAACCTTATGCAAATGAGATTTAAAGGCTGGTAGAGATTTAGCGCCAAGCTAACAGTGTACGTGACGGTTACTTCAAATGTTTGGTCTCCATTCTCCAATCCAGAGTTTTCAGAGGAGGGTTCTCGTACACTGTATGACTTTTCAGCAAGCAGCCAATAGGCTGTACAACCCTGAGCACTTGCTCCACAGGCCACTCGAAAGACAAGTCGATCACATCACGTCAAAAAACCCAACTTCAACAATGAAATTCAGTCTATGGCTAATTTCAGCAGCTGTTTTGTTAAGGTTTAGTTAGCCATGAGCCTGGTGTGATGGACAGATGTTCCAACACAGAGCTCATCTTTGCTAATTAGAATTGGACTTCTCAGTCATCTTTGTGTAGCTTTTAAAGCATTTTACTGGAATCATATGAAACAATATGGCTCGCTGTGTGGTACAGACAACAAGCCTAAGCTTCAGTTTTTGCTTGCTTCAGCTTGATCACCACGCTTTGCTAGCATCGGCTCTGCGCCTCTCCTGCCCAAATATGCTCACTTTTGGCTCCAGAAAATCAAGACGGTCACAGTCAAAAAGTTAAACTGGACAAAGAGCTCCAAAATACTGGCACCCACCAGGGTAACCCTCAGCCTCCTAGTGGACGCACCTGTGGTATCAATTTGAAAACCCTAGGTGAATTCCTTCAAGAGTTATTGCCAGTTGATCACATCATGATGGCAACTTCCATGCTTTACAAACAATCTATAGTCTGTTTATAGACAGCCTCTTGCTCTGTCACTGTTGGCTCGTAATCTGAGACTAGAAAAGCGCTCCTTTCACATCATGCACAGAATACAAGTGACTGCACAGACCGTCAGTGAATTGCTTTATTGAGTTTCCAGACAAATTTAACAACAGGCCCACTTTAAAAAAAACAAAACAAAAAGAAAAACCCAAAACAAAACAGAGAAACAGGTAATCAGGGTCAACATCACAACATTACGGTGGGAGTAATAAAAAAAAAAAAGGAAAATAAAGGGCTTCATTAAAATGTCCACAAACCCCTGAAATTAAACTGAGAGTGAAGAATCACAATAGTCAGCTTCCCTTTTTAGGCTCCTGCAACACAATCCATCAACAGCAAATCAGGACGAGGAGGGGAACAAAAAGAACAAACAAAACAAACAAAAAACAGGCTGAAACTTCAAAAAAGGGACAAGTATCATCATCAATAATAGTCACAGTAATAGATTGCGCGAATAGCGTGTATTGCACATGTGTACACATATATGCACTTTATATACATGTGAGTCAGCAAGAACTAGACACATGTCATATCGTCGCAACAGGCAAGAATCTGGAGAAAACAACAGCACAGACAGAGAAGAGTCAGGAATGTGCGTGTGATCAGTTTCAACAAAAAGGGCGTTTCCCGAAAAGAAAAAAAACAAAGTTTCAGTCCCGAGCTGAAACAAGTGAAAGATAACAGAGAGAACGTCTCCCCTCAAAAAACAGAAGGAGGTAAAAGAGGGAGAGAGGGAGAAGGCGAACCTCCTCTGCCTCCGTCCCACCCGAGAGCCCAAATATACCTCTCTCCCACCCCCCACCCCTGAACACCGCATGATAGCAGGACACTACATTTACACCACAGTATCAAACATATCAAGAAATACACAGTATCAACTCGTAGCAAAATAGTCCGAGTGTGTGTGACTGTGTGCGTTTCACCTCAGTGTCATGTGGGTGGCAGCAGCAGTAAAGCTATGTGGCCTCCAGACTGGGGAGGTGCCCTGACAACCCAAACCATCTCTCTGCATCAGCACGGTGTCCCGAAAGAGTTCTCCATTCCCTTTCCCTCTTCTCTCTGGGGCTCTTCCAGCTAAGCGCGATCAGCCCTGTGCTGAGGCAAGATCACAATGCTTCCCACCTCAATCTGTGCTCATGAGTGTCCTCGACACCAAGCAGCAACCACCACAGCTGAAGGGTTTGGCTGTCTCTTGGTGACATGCTAAACCAACACAACCACAAGTGGTTCATTTTCAAATTAAGTCTTATTTCTTGCTAAGAGTTTTTCCATGTCGGTCAGCCAAATTAGGCCAAGTTTGTCCATCGTCAACCTCGATGGTCGACTACGGTCGACTAAGGTCGACTACGATGACACAGAGGCGCTCACTAAGGCCAGTGCTGGAGTCTTGGACCGCAGCAGCAATGCTAAAGCTGGGTATTTTTAAAAATGAACATGAAGTTTAGAATTGTTCAGAACCGTGTGTGAAGAAAGGGATAAAAATTTGTCGTCATATAGTAACGGGGCTCTCACACACTTTTTCATGTTTTGGAAAACTTTGGGGTGCGGTGTCAAGTTTTGCTTGCTCGGCAATTCCATTTCTAGATCCGACTGAGTTTGCAAGAAACACATGTGAGCAACATCTCGGGAGGATTTTCCTGTTTTTTTTTTAAACCTTTAATTTTTATTGTGGAACTAATAAAAACCACAAAAGAAGTTTGACCTAGCTAGATAAGATAGCTTTATCATCACGCAAACTGAATCTCACAATCACGAGATCTTACAGGTGTACACGTTTACTTGTTGAGTCAGGTGAAGGCTTTTTTTTTTTTAATGTGACATTCTTGAAAATACCTAAATTGATATCCAAACTTGATTTACAGTAAATCAAGTAACTATTTTTCCATTTGTACTTTTTCCCTTTGTGAATGCAAGAACTAGGAAAACTGGAAAAATTTTGTGCACTTCCAAATCAAAGGACTTAGAAAACCAATTTCTGATTATTACTTTCTGTAGCTTTAATATGTTTCCATTTATTGGTTTCTCTTCACTTGTTTGCTTCTGAAGGATAACAGTTAAAAAAGTGCGAGTGCTTGCATCTCAAAAGGAAAAATTACAAATTAGATTCGTTGCTAATTGTTGTTACTTAACCTTTTTTCTAATTAGTATTAATGTTTAACTACATCACCTCATTCAGTCTTTTCTTCTTCAGTGGTTTAATAGTTTAGGCCACAGTGACCATAATGCCCACAAGATGCTACTCAAGTAATTCAGGGAATGGAAGATCCTTTAACAAAATGAATCTTTTACTTCTTGCTGCTCATTTTATAAATATTAAGGTATTTTTCATCTGAACCAACACCTGTGGTAGTTGCTGCTTGCCTCCCACCAAAGTTCTTTATTTGCTCCCTTTGTGCTTGCATGAACTCCAGTCGAGCTCAGAAGTTGACCCCATGCAGCACTATGGTGTTGAGTGGGTCATTAAAATGATCGATTTGTCCAGCTCTCTCTCACTCTACGGCCCCCACGAACCCGACGCAAGGCGCTGCTATTACTGACTGCACGTTAAATGGACAAAATGCCCTTAGTGTTTACAATAGTACAAAAAAGACTACACTAAACCACCTGGAAACACAGGTCAATAAATCAATCAATGAATACTGCCTCTCCATTCCATCTGACAGATAATATACACAAAGAGCACTCAACCACACTGTGTAAAAAGGTACAGAGAGTTCCTCAGCTCATCTGTTACTATGGTCTTCTCGCTCTCTGTTCCCGTCACTGCAGTTCCATCACTGTGGTATTGCTTTAAACGGACGAGACCCAGAGGTAGCAGCATCGGCTACAACACCACAAAGGGTCCTGGGAAATGAAGTTAAGTGAGGTTGACGATTACGTCGATCAGAGTTAGTCCCCTGACGTTCCGGTATAGTGTTTCTGAGTTGAGTTTCGATAGGTTTTCATAATAGGCTGGTCCAGTTCTGAAGCTTCTGCATCTGCTGAGCAACATGTGATTCATCAGAATGTGAGCCACGCCTTACAGTAGTCAGCAGGCTTGAGCCTGAAGTCTCCAACAGTGACTAAGGTGGGTAGAGTTTTTGAGACTGAACAAACCTCAACACCTTCAAACATTCACTTGAAAGATTTCACGAGAGGTACAATTTGACTGCACTGGTTTATTGATGATTTGTTAAAGTTGATGATGATTTTTGAGGATTATATCGTGTAACAAAACATTCGCGCCTTCATTACTGTACTGGCACTGATCCAGGAACAGCATACGATGCATTCTCAGTCATTGTCATTATTGTCACTGAATGGAAGCGAAATTTGTGTCAAAACAGTTATAACAACCTTCATATGCGCACTGTTCGTTGGATGTAGGTCACCGTGACATATAGTCATGATAATGAGAAAGTACACCCTATATAAATTCTAATGTTTCACATATCAGTACATAATGAAATTATAGGTTTTAAAATCAGGTAAAGTGCAACCTCAGAATCACCCCAAGGTCAGACCGTGTAACACTCAGAGGAACTGAAATAAACCTAAGTAGAGCACCCAGGGTATGAACTAAGCAATGTCGTAAAGAAGAGCTGTTCCTCCACAGCAGTGTGAGGAAATGATAGTCATACAGCGGTTACTGCTGCTTGTGCTTCTACAAACTACTGAATTATTGGTGTACTTAGTTTGTCTACATACAGTTTGTTCAACCCCAGCTTTTATTCATCTGACTTTGTAATGACCTCATTTAAAGACCTGGTAACGACTCGATCATTTTGTGTTATGGCCGATACTTCAAACCTTAGAATAAACAAAGCATGGTTCTTTTTAACCATTAATACTGACTCAAACTAGGCTGTAAAAAAAATCTGGTCTCTGAACAATGCTAAATCTTAATATGAAAAAGTACAAGCTTGAAATGAGAACTCATCTTGACACAAGAATACAACTAAACCATATGAGAAAACAGAAAATGAATCTATCAGGAAATTCTAATTCTAGCGAGATCTCCCCGCATTCTATTGATGCAACAGTGATATTGATAAGCCTGCTGACTTGCACATTTTTCTGCCAGCTTTCCTTCCTGCCTTTGGCGACAGCAGCTGTGTAGCTTTCAGCCCGGATTATATTTTTAAATTCCTCATATTTGTTTAGGATTATATTTGCTGCTATTAGAAATAGGCACCTTTAGACCTGTGCCTGTTCACCATTGGTCAACTAGTGCTAACAGCCCAATTTGAACATGCACAAACTGAGAATCAACCGATTCACGTAGTTGTACTGATTAACAGCAATTCAGGCAATCCAAGTGTCAACCTTGACTTTTACTGCTAACCCCAGGTCTAACCTCCTGCAGCCTCCTGATCGGTCCTCAACAAAAAAGGTCTTCTCCATTAAAGCTGGTGCAAACCACGTCCACTTATAGCTGGGGAAGCAGGCTTTCCTCACTCTCAGTACTTACTGCTGATTAAAGTCATAGGGCTTACTCACTTTGTCTTACTTCACCTTGATTTTACACAGCTGAGTTTATTCACGTTTACTGTGGACAGCTGGGGATCAAATACCAATATCCCAGTACAGCCTCATGGTATAGGCTCTGGCTGATCCCTGTCCCTCACTGCACTTAGTCTGGTCCTCACCCAGGACCAGTTCACTGTGACAGACCCTACAAGGGGCAACAAATAACTTCTGAACCCATGGGATCACTCAGCCAAACCCCTCCACTGTGGTAAGGTGGTGATTATGGTTTCTGGGTGAGGTGTTTTGGGCATGTCCATCTAAATGTGGGGCAGAACCAGGGCACACTGGAATGGGAGCACCCCTTTATCACCCCAGAAGAGATGGAGGACGTGGCTGAGGAAGAAAGTCTTGGCATGTCTGCTTAGACAGTTGCTGTGACCTGAACCCTCTGAAGCTGTAGAAAATAGATGGTAGTGAGTTTAATGTGTTTAAGAGGTCTGACTGTCATCCAGTGAGGCTGTTTTCAACACTCCTGCTGAACCTCATTTCACGATCCATTAAGTGACCATCATCGTTTCACTGCTTCCTGGATCAGAGTTAATACAAAACTAATGTATCTGAATTCCAGAGCTCATGATTTGGTACCATCATGTGACATGTAGAACGAATACCACAAGCTCTGGAGGAGCTACCAAACTCCATTTAGGCTACAAAAACACATCATCACTGGACCAACCTATTTTACTCAGTCATGACTTTTGACCTTAATATCACCTTTCTGTAGTTGCTGTTGTTTGCCTGAGGAGGGCAGCGCTAGTCCTGCTAGAAGAACTAGAGCTCGCTGACCACCCCCCCTCCAACACAACAATATTCAGTCATCCTGAGCATCTGTAAACAAACAAACAAACAGATCGTGGTCTGATCGCATCAGACCGTGTGCTTACTTCCTGTCAAACAGCCAAACCTTTTCAAACTTCAAATCTTCGAATAGAATATATTCAGAAATCCAATCTGATTGGATAAAACACTGTTTACATATATATATTTATATAGAATATTATTTTTGCTTTTTTTATACAAAAAGAGAAAGTCTTTTGTGGTTTTATACATATGTGTATGTACAGATATAGAAAAGTGACAACACCAAACCTGCTGTGATGTAACCATGGCCAACAGGACAGGAGACACTATTTACACCAAACAGGAAATATTACAATTCTTAAAAAAAAAAAGAGAGAGAGAGAAAAATAATTTGGGATGTGGTGGTCACTGCAGTGTTTCAAAAGTACAATCCCACAGTCCCCTCCTTTAAAGAAGGTGCAGGGTTTAGGTCACATGACTCGACCAACACAAATGATAAAGAGAGGGAGAGAGAGGACTGATGGATGTTGCAGTTTCATTAGTTACATGAATCCTGCTAAAGCTGATCTGATCCTGAGACGCTTCCACCAGATTCCACAAAAGTCTGATTGAATATTATTTTAGTCTTACTACTAATATTCAACTGAGATTTTTACTGGAGAGTTCTAGTGTGTGAGGATGGCTTTAGAGGGTTTTCTTCCCTCAAAAATGTGAAAAAAAGTAAAAACTCAGTCTTTTGGAATATAGCCAGATATTAAAAAACGCATTTAGTCAATAAGCAGAATATGTATTTACATGAGCTCATGAGTCTCTCTCTCCATCTCTCTACAGGTTGCTAATAGTGAGACTGGGACAAACTAAGGCATCCAGATGAAGAAACAAGAACTCATACATGAAGTGACCAACTGGATCAACAACAGTGTGTGTGTGTTTAAAAGTGTGCTTCTTCAGTCCTTATCGGCTGGTTGCTGTACTGAGGTGCTGCGGTGGTGGTTTGTGTTTTCTGGACTTCGTTTTAGTTTTTGTGGACAGAAAAAAGGCACCTAGTTCCTCCTCCTCCTCTGCTAATATTAAAACCGGTTATTTCCTCCCCCCTCCAACAGGCAACACTGCGCTCGGCACACGCAAGAGGACCAGTCGTCCACTTGGTGTGTGACATTTAAGATTCAAGTTCAAGTTTTTCCATAGTCATTTGGAAACCAAGGAGCAGGGATGGAATAAAAAGGACACGAGAATGATCGGAGGGTGGAAGAGAACATTTCAGTGGTGCTGTGTACAGGTGGTCAAATATTCAAGGGTACATGATGTGTATCCTTGTCCGCGCTCCATCTCTGCTGAACCCCATGGAGGTGCTAACAAGTCGTCTGCTCCCCCTTGCATGGATGAAACAGTAGAGAAAAGAAGTGCATCCATGTTTTCGCATGACACGGTTTCTCCTCCATTAAGTTCCCCTTTGCCAGTTGGAGTCCTCCACAACAGCACAACTGCGCTCTGTGTGTGTGTGTTTACCAATGCACACTCCATGGAGGAAGAGGAAAAGGAAGAGTAAGAGAGGTGCTAGAAGGAGGTGTAAGTGGAAGTTTGGTGTGCTTCTTGTTTAAGCTCCTCCTACAAAACGGGCTCCTCTTCCATTGGTTCCTCTGTGGACCTGAGAGAAGGTCAAAGCCAACCAACATAAATGAATAAATACAACCCTGAGAGTTTGTTTGAAAACATGATTCATTTCATTTTATTATGAATTACAACACTAATGTTTTGTAATGTTTTTTGTATTCTTGGATAACATGTGCTTGGCTTGTATGCTACTTCTGCACTACATGTGTGCTCTCCTGGTACTTTGCCCTGTGGTGTGAAGCTTTCACTGTGCACTGCTGACCTGCTGGTTTCTGTGCTATCAGGAACAGAGCCTGGCTGCTCAACATCAACGCTCAGAGACGCCATGGCGCTGACCGTTTCCGCCTCATCCTTTTCTGACTGGCCTTGAGCCCCCAGGGGGCTATCTAGTAGTGAGAGTCCACTGGCAGGAGACAAACTCTGGAGACAGGACCAGTGTTTACCTGCAGGGACACAGTGACAGAAAGAAATACAATAAGGAAGTTGAGAAGATATGATCTCATAGGTTTCTGGCGGTTTAACGTATGTTTCTTACTCTGGATCTCTATTACTCTCTCCAGGGAGGCGTAGGCTTTTGGACATGGCTTCTCCTGAGGCCACTGGAACATAGAGTCACACTGATGGAGACAGAGAGAACAGAAAACCAAAAAATAAGTGCCCGACACTTCATTTTGGACAGATTAACAAGTAAGTCTGCTAACCAGTAAGGAGTGATGGAAGACTGCTTATTTTTCTCACCACTGAATCACAGAACAGGCTAGCTAACATGCTTTATTCTCTTTATTAGTTTATTAGTTGGGGTCTTTTACCTTACAATATAAAGCATCTTGAGGCGACTTTTGTTGTCATTTGGTGCTATATGAATGAAACTGAATCAAACTAAACTGAATTGAGCACAGTGATTAGCACTGTTTCTTCACAGCAAGAAGGTCCTGAGTTTGACGCCACCATCTTGATTTTGCATGTTCTCCCTGTGTATGCGTGGGTACTCGGGCTTCCTCCCACAGTGCAAACACATGCACTTAGTGGGGTTAGGTTAACTGGTGTGAATGTGAGTGCATGTGGTTGTCTGTATATCACAGTGATATAGGCTTCCAGTAAGAAAGCTATGAAGCAGATTTTCCATAATGTTGTGCATTCAGGTGAACTTTTTCAGACAAAGCAGTAATCACAGTGTGCGCTCAGTCACCTCAAACCATCACGAAAACTTGTAAAGACTGGTGTTATTGTTCCATACTGTTGTGGCTAACACCTCCAGGTTGTAAAAGTCTAAGGTTAAGACAAAATAATAATTATTGCTGAAAATCCGACTCTGTCTCTCACCGGGTCTCCCAGGAGTGCAGAGACGCAGGCCTCCGATGCGTCACAGATAGCGGTGAGGTCATGACCGCCCTCCAGCGCCATAACAACCCGCCCACCCGCCAGACCCATGAGCAGTTGCGTTAGCTGACCGAAACCTGCCAACACACAATCGTCACACGTGAGAAGCACTGCATGTGAACCGTATTCTGTTCTCAGGGACCAGTCACATTTGGTAGACTCTGCCCTTGTGTACACAATGGTACTGAATCTGTTTACCCCTCTGAAGACGGCTCTGTGGAGAGACAGCATGTTTCTACTGTGATGTGAGTCTGTTGGCTCACATCACAGTAGAAGTGAAATCTAAGTTTGTTGTCCTCTTAGACTTGGCAGTTTTCCCTTCATTTGCTTTCTGGGTATAGGACTCACTTCTTTTTTTTTTTTTTACTGTTGAAAAACAACTAGTTTTGGTCAAAAAAGAAAGGAAAAGAAGTTGAGCAAAAACCCCAAATTAAAACAAACTAAAGGAACCAGAGTTGTACTCACACTTGGCAGAGACATTGTAGCCTCCCAAAGGAGACTGATGACCCTCCACTGCATCGAAGCCTGCTGACACCAGGACCACATCTGGACTGAACTGTTGAGCGATGGGCATCACCACAGTCCTACACACACACACACACACGTTTTTACTTCACTGGATGCAAATAAATTTCACCACCGGAGATTTTTTATTTATTTATTTATTTTTGCCAACAGAATTTGATACCAGTTATGCTGCAAACCTGAATTCGAATACATTCATGGCAGTGAAAACATCATATTGAAAACAATGAAATCTCCACATTGAAAAAGTTTACCTAAAAGCAGTGAGGTACTCCACATCACCCATAGGGGGATCTACTCCTCCGGTCCATGCTATGTTCACATTAAAACCAACACCTGGACCTGATCCCACCTGCAGACAGCAGGACAAACAGGGACAGACCCACAGCAACAATCATCATCATCATGTGTTTTTACCCATTCTGTTTGTCATTGTGTGTGTGTGTAATGTAATATTTGTTATGGTACTGATTACATTTATTTCAAGTCATTTCCATATTTTCTAATCTCTGCTGTCCTTTCACTTTGTGTCTTTGAGGCTTCCAGTTTTCTGTCTGCCTGTTCGCCATCAGTTACTCTCCCTCCCATCTCCCTGTGTCTTTTTGTTGCTTTCCTGCATAGTTCTCAGTCACTGGCCTCCTGCATCCTGCAATCAGGTCTCTTCTCTCCTGTGACCATGACGATATTTGCTATTTAAACTTAAATAGCCACAGGTTCTCGTTGATTTGCCTCGTGTTTGTTCCTGTGCACTACATTATGCAAGTGGAGATCTTTTTGGCCAGTTTGGTCAGCCAGGTTGAAACTTTTGGTTTGTCGAATCCTCACAGCCACAGAATGACCAGTGGGATTGTGTGATTACCTCCTCAGGAGCTCCGCTGCCAGGAAAGAAGTTTCCGTCATCATAGCGATGGAGGGAAATGTAGAGGACGTTGGGGTCACTGTAGAAGGCCTGCTGAGTGCCGTTGCCATGGTGAATGTCCTGCAGTGACATATCACAGCAGCGTCAGAGAGAAGGTCAGAGGGAACGTATGGTCACACAGTGGACAAAGAGGGACAGGTTAGCCTTTCACTCAGATTAATGTCCCTTTTAGTTTTACTTTTTAAAACCTTTTAAAAATTCTGTTTTTGTCCACAGAATATTTTCCCCAAACTCTCGGGGATCATCAAGATGCTCTTTTGGTAAATGTGAGACATGCCTTTGTTTTCTTTTTGCTCTCACTGTTTTTCACTGGAGTCCTAAAGCCTTAGAAATGGCTTTATAACCATTTCCAGATGGATCGATGGAGAATACTGCAGTAGCTTTCTGAGAGTTAAAGGGGGGATAAATAGAAATGACTGTGTGGTAATATTGTGTGCATAAAGGGACCAATGCAGAGGGGTATACTGGCGCTATAACTGATGTGTTGATTTGGCAGGTCTGGTAGTAATCAGGTCCGGGTGTGGCTAGCTCTGCTAATGAAATGTGGTAAATCACAAATAATTCATAATTTAGGATACAATGAGTCTACAATTACTAGACTACATACAATTACTTTTTCACACAAGGTAGGTAGGTTTGGATAGCTTTTCTTTTTCCTTTAATAAATGAAATCATTATTTAAATACTGCATTTTGTATTTACTTGAATTATCTTTGTCCAATCATTTTCATTTGATTATCTGAACCATGTAAGTGTGACAAATATGGGAAAAAAAATGACCACGTCACTTCACCTGCAATACTGAGCAGTCACGTTTAACCCCGACCTTACCCCAGTAAGCCTAAATCCTGCTTCCAGCTACATCATTTATGTATTCATCCTTCACTACATTGACAGATGAATGCAATACCATAAATCTGTTTCACCCGGGGGGGGGGGGTTGGAGTCAAAAAGAAGGTATTATTACACTTTTTATTAAATATGAAATGCCTGAAAAAATGGATGAAAATGACAGTGTATGTAAATGTAATGTTTTCTACAGTCATAGAAAAACTGAGTGTGTGTGTGCCATGTTTAAATATCTTTGTGGGGACCAAAAATTAGAATGTTACTATATTTGTGGGGACCAACAGCCTTTATGGGGACCAAATGCTCGTCCCCACAAGTTTGAAGGCATTTTTGAGGCTAAAAATGTGATTTTAGTTCCAGGGTTACAATTAGGTTATGGTTGGGTTTAGCCTAAGGGTTAGGGTTAGGCATTCATTTTTGATGGTTAGGCTAGGGAAAGCATTTTGTCACTTAGATGTCCCCACAAAAATATGAAAACACGACTGTGTGTATGTCTGCCCTCTCACCCAGTCCACAATGAGGATCTTGCCCACTCCAAGTTTCTGCTGCAGCAGCTTGGCAGTAATGGCGACTGAATTGAAGAAACAAAAGCCCCTGTTCAAACACACATTCAGAAAATGTATTAGTCAAGCCCCAGATGTAGTCAGAGTGAAATGTAGTCATATTACAATACTGTGACAGGTGTACTGACATAGCTGTGGACTCCTCAGCATGGTGCCCTGGAGGACGAACAACTGCAAAGCCATTCTAGAGAAACAGCAGAGAGTGAGGGGCAGCACACACAGCATGATCTCACGCTCATAAGCATTAGTGAATGCCTTACCTTTAACTCCCCTGCAGCCACTCTGAAGGCCAGCTCGATGACCGAGCCCACCGCCATGCGCACTGCAGCTGATGAGTGCATCTCATTCCACACTGTGTCGCTGTCCACCTGCAGGGGGCAGCACACAGTTCAGACCAGGGCTAGCACTAACACAGGCAGACAGGCTAGAAAGAGAGAATCTCACCCCTATTCCTCCACAGGGAAGAACCGCGTACATCTTCTGGCTAATCGGGCCTGGAACAAAAATCAAGTACAGTTGAGGTTACGGCACATATTTACATGAAGTACTGTATACATTTATTACAAGTGGAAATAATAATAACACACAAACAGTAAAGTGGGTACAACATCAACTCAACAGAGCAACTATTATGAAATTATGAAACTATTTGAAAATGAAACTAATAAATTACACCTTCCTGTCAGGTTTATGGTGACCACTTAACACTTCCACCAAAGAAACCCTCTATGTCTCTTCCTTTGAGGAGAAAACTAACTAATCACCCCACAACCTCTCAAATGTCCCATGTGATCCATTAGTCCAAGCACTGTGTAGAACATCACCAGACTCAACTACACAGTAAGATTACTGCTACTACTTTCACACTGTGTTTAACACAGAGCTAGACTGAGATCACAAGGTCATGCTTGTGTATGTGTGCATGTGAATGGAGGTGGACCCACGCTTTCTTTAATCTATACTTTGTGGCAATAACAAAGACAGCAATAATCGGCTGCTGCTCCAGCATGTTCCTTTTGGACTGCAGCTAGTGATGGTGTTTCTTGCTCCGCTGTGCAGTGTAGCAGAACCAGAACCAGTGTAGCAGAACAGACTACCAACAGCAGAAACAGTCCAACACTAAAGACTGCCACACAGGCAACAGCCAAACACAGGCTGGAAGGACCATAACTGGGTTGTCAGAACACACACTCACATTAAGCTCAAACTAAGTTGACTCAGTTCAAACTATAAACTATCATCATGACATCTGAATGTTATCAACCTTTATGTTATTACAAATGATGTTTCCTGGGCACTATAAAGTATTCAGTTACAGTGGACACACTGCTGGGTCCCGACCTTTTTTTGCAGTAAGGATGCTGGTAGCCCTGTGACATTCCTGTCTTATTTTCTTCTGTGTAGTAACTGAGAGGAAGCTTGATTTGGGTGTCTGATTGTTGTATTGCTACTTTTCTAAGAATTAAACATGAACATTTTAAAGAAGTGCTAAAAACCCATGCTAACTCATACTGCAAAAGTTAAGCCAGGACTGCACTTTTCTTTTCTTTATTTGCTCCTCCAATGCAGATTTACTTTAGGCAAGCTTCAGAATATAGAAAGTGTAGACAGACAGACAGACAGGTACCGAGCAGCTTCTTGTGGTCCAGTTTGTGCCGATTGAGCGGACTGGTTCCATACAGCAGGGTGTGGAACTCTGAATGGACGGACTGGATCTCATCCAGAGAAGCTTTACGCCCACGAATCCTCTGCTCACACACAGACAGAGAGTAAGGTTTATACAATGTTTGCATACAACAAAATCAACTTAGCAAGAAGTGCTGTACCATAACTTGCTTTTACACAGTGTATAAATCAATAAATTGAATTGAATTAATCATTGCAGGCTCTGCCGTGAGTGTGAAGGCCTTATCTGAAACTTAAGAATGTGTGTGTACCTCACAGCGGCCCAGCAGGCCCGTCTCCTGCAGTCTGGACCAGATGCTCTGAACTCTCCCAGCATGCTCTGGGTGGATGTGAGCATTCCCGCACACACACTGATGTTTCAGCATCAGACTGTCATATACAAGCCCTGGAGAGGGAGAGGAAAAAGATACACACAGATACTGCAATAAAATAAAAGCCTGTACTTCAGTGTTATGGATACTGGGCCAACAGCAGCTGTAGTACCCAATGAGCACCACAAGATGTCAGGAGCTACCAATTACACATGTGTAAGGAGTCCAGAACATTTATTTGTGTGCAGCTGTATAAAGTCTGTTTTTATATTTGTAAACTGGAATTTAACACTGGTTAGTCTGTTATGGAGTAGAAAAGAAAAGATCCACTTTAAGCATGAAAGGAGGCAGAGAACTCTCAGACTGGTCACTACAGCATACATACAGAAACATAATAACAACACAATCTATGAAGATTTAAGATTTTGAAATTTACAGCCACACATTTATTCTGAAAAATCTGTCAGGTCACCTTTATGTCCAGCTTTAATTATTAGTATTAATATCAGCATGCTCTCTGGAGCCTCTGTTTTGAAGCTTGCTCAACATTTTTACACAGCCACATCTGTCACATCTGCCCTTGTTTAATCATGTTCAGCCACAGACCTCCTCCTTACCCTATCTCAGGTTAAGCTCATGTTAAAGTGAACACTTTTCCACATAAAAGAACTGGGCTAGGAAAACAACAGCACAAAACTCATGGTTTGGGTCTTTATTTTGGTACCAAAGAGCTAAAAGCAAATAAATGCATTAAATAATATTTTGGACCTTTTTTTAAGTAAATGACCAAAATCTTATTTAATACCAGAATAAATCTATTTAATATTAGACACGCTGAGGGGCTCCGCTAATGCCCAGTGTGAGGTGAATAAGGATTACTTTGAACTATGATTCAAATCCCCTGTCGTGGAGTCCAAGAATTCAAACTTGGAGCAGAACAGGTCATTATTGTGACGCTCCCACTCTGTGACTTTGACAATGCCAAGAACACAGCTTACTGTCTGAATAAACTTTATAAGTGTGCCAGCTGCACAGTGTGAGCTGAAGTAATTCTAGGTGAGGCGATTAAAACGTGAAGTTTAAGTAAAGCGCTTTAAACAGTGTACACTCCGCTGTGTAACAGTTTAGTTTACAGGACTCAAGCGAGTAAGTCTCATATGGAACTGTTGTCCTGTGGGCAACGGAACACCCTGTAACCTGCATGTTCTCGACTGAGCACACACACAGATGCAGAGTCTCAGCACATCAATGCAACATAAAAACAGGAAGAGCTCTTACTGGAAAGTAATCAAATATAAAACAAGATATGAGTGACGGGCTCATGCTCTGTTCAATTAGCTCATCTGAACTGTCAACCAAGAGAGTCAGCTCCCTGTTGCTAGGCAACAAGTATGGAGGCCTCCAGTAGGCAGACTTCACACCATCACATTCTTATCCAATGAGAAACCAGATGCGCGCACACACAACCACGTAAGAAGCGCAAACACAGAAAACTGACCGGTAGTGAAGAGGTGTTTGATGGGATTAACGGCGGCTGCAGGAGAGGACTGCGCTCTACCCAGGGGTCTGTGGGGCAACGAGGACTGGAACACACCCAGCTGCTGCAAGGCCTGATGGGACAGGGATGGAGGGAGAGAAGAGACAGAAAGTAATGATTCACTGCAGGAGGATGAATCAGAGATCAGGTCATTCACTGCAGCGATGGAGGAGGATGTGTGCGTTTCACAGGAGAGCACACTTAAAACCAATCCTGTCTCACTGTCTCTGCCAACGCACACACACACACACACACACACACACACACACACACACACACACACACACACACACACACAGTGAAATCTCTATTCAAAATATTGTGTCATTCA
>VVHJ01007908.1:8560-34635 GCA_015107715.1 Tylochromis polylepis | reverse complement strand
TTTCCCACCAAATGCAGTTTGATAAGCTTTCCATCATTGGCTTACTGTTTTTTATGATTTTTATGCAAAATCTGTCATGGTTCTGGGTCTTTGATCCAACGTTTTGAGTTTTTGTTGTTATTGTTTTTGTCCAGCATTATTTTTGTTCTTAGCTCAAGTTCAGCAATAAAGCTGCCTTTTAGTTTACCCCCCTATTTCTGAGTCATGCATTTGGGTCCTATTCTGCTGTCCATCACAGTTTCATGTCAGACATTGAACCCGACTTTAATACTTTTCTTTAAGGCCAAAACAGAGTAAATTTCTCTCAATGAACAAGAAAAAAGAAATGAGAAACTACGGATGAAGTCATTAAATTACTAGCAAACTAACATTATAATATAGATATAAGAGGGTGAAAGATGTGCTTAAGGGCACATCTTTCACCAACTTACAATGCTGTGATTGCAGCCATTCCTCAACTCTCTGTGAATGGTACTCATGACCATTGATCTGTGGTCAGTGGTCTTTGATCAGTGGTTTATCAGTGTTGATTAATGGTTATGAGAATTTGCATATTAATGATCAAGGAACAGACCTCACAGCCCATTGTTCTTTCAGTGGGCTAGCTTCAGTCATTGTGCAAAGGTACTGTTTATAAGTTTGGGGAAACCTGCAGTCAGCTGAGACTGAAGAAGTCACTTGGATGAGTGACAAAACGTTTCTACCACTGAAAACGCTACGTCCAGATGAACAGAATCAACCTTTTGGGATGTTTTTCATATTATTTGCTACTGCTAGTTTATCATATAAAAGCTCTTTATGTTTGTAATTTATTTTAGCATTTTATATTTCAATACAGGTTTTTCATTTAGATTGCTAATCAACAAGGGAACTATATAACGGAGAATGAAATGAAACATTTTTAAGTGCACCCCATAATGAAAGCATGAAATAAAATGAGAGTTAGGCACACAGGACAAAATAAATAATAAGTAAAACAATTTGTTATTGTGTAAGTGGTGAAATGTGAGTGATTAGTCAGATATCACTCGCTGTCCCAACTGTGAAGGCGGTCTCTGACGCTGACATTTCCTCCTTTTTTTCTTCCAGCTCTTCTGCACAGCAAATTAATCCAATTTTAATGACCAAGTGCAAACACGACAAAAGATTTGGAAGGTGAGCTCGCATTATCAGAACAGGAACAATACACTGCTCGGGAGAGTAAATGTGTATTGATTCGCACTGATCGGTGTTAGTTTTAGCACCCAAAAGCTCATCAAATAAATAACTTAATTCAGCTGATTTCAGATAAGAGCCAAGTGTGTAAATACATCCATCTGGATTCCAAACGGTAAATGCATTACTTCCTCCATAATGAAAGAGGAAACAAGTGTAAAATGACAGAGGGCTCAGGTGCAGATGACAAAACCGGTTGTTGTCACACCTAATCCAGATACAGCCTTATGATAATTACCATTTGATTTGCTATTATTATTAATGTGCTGAAAATAGCTGTGAAATTATCATTTAGAATGGGCCTGTGATCTGAATACACATCCCGCGTGCAGTTGCTCCTCCAAGGCACTCGACTAACTCAATTTATTGTTATTAATGTTTACAAATTGTTGATGGCTTGCAAACACATTAGGCTGATGGGAAATTACATTTCACCCAGCTGTTCAAATATCACTTTTTATTTACCAGCCACATTTTCCAATTAAACTGCAAGAATTGATTAGGCCAATCTTAAATAACCATCCTTTTTTATTTCATTAACTACGCCTACAAAACAAGGGATTGTTGAAGAACACGCTCTATCTAAAGGAGACCAACAACAGCGCTGCTGCCATTGTGCGCCATCAAAGGCATAAACGGCCTCCTTTTTTTATGATAACACTGATTTGTTCTTATTTCCTAATTGATTTTTCAAGCTGTGGATGGCTCAGACAGATAAGCAACCAGTGAGTCTACACGAGATCAATAGACGTGGAGTCAAACAACTATTTTTATATCTGATATTTAGACATTTCCTAACAAAGAAAGACATAATGCACAGTGTGCACGACTATTATTTCTTTACTACTTTTTTTTTTACCCTCTCTTTGGGAATGACAGCAGCTTCTTTTGTTTATGACTCATGATGTTACACTTACCCGATGATCATCAGGAGTTCAGCAATGCAGAGATACACTACTGCATTGTACTGTTGTTTTCATTTTATTGAGCCTGTGTACATTGCAGATGTAGTGGATGGCCGTTAGAATATTAGATACAGTAAATGTAAATACTGTTAAATAATTAAACTATATAAAGCGGCGTTGTTCTTTCAAATTCTGTCCAAGGAATACAGCTTTGTTTAGTAAGCACAGGAGGCCAGCTTTTAGTATTAGTTACTCTAATTGGTCTTAACTGTCCAGATGCAGGATTGCAAAGAATATTGCGGTCCACACTAGGGTGTTTTTTTTCCCCCCTTATCCATCAGGTATTTGTCAGGTACATACCCTCACCCTCCCCTTATAGTTAAGATGAAATGTCCTGTAAAATTAATGTATAACATCCCAGTGGCAAAAAAAGATAATTATTTTTTAATCGAGTAAATATACATTTTGCAGGCTACTGAATGATTAAAATTCAGTTCTCAGATTAAAAGCAGCCCACAGTTACATCTTGAATTTACAAGAAAATACAGCTAAACACAA
Source organism: Tylochromis polylepis (assembly GCA_015107715.1). Classification (NCBI taxonomy): domain Eukaryota; kingdom Metazoa; phylum Chordata; class Actinopteri; order Cichliformes; family Cichlidae; genus Tylochromis; species Tylochromis polylepis. The sequence continues at coordinate 31,957 of VVHJ01007908.1, read as the reverse complement.
CTGGCATGATTTTGTTGCCTGCCGGTTTCATTAGCAGGAGAGGCCTAATCATCCAAGAATCATCGATCGTGGTTTGATTCTGTGCACGGTAATTGGTTCTGATTAACAACGGCGGGCTTACCAAAACACAAAGCATAAACAATGTTCTGACATGAACAACTTGTGACAACGTACAGTAAGTTTACTGGATGTTTATATTTTCTTGTTCTGATGTAGCAGCACTATGAAATTATTACATCCTTACATTGTATGCTTTGTGTTTTGATGCTTTTCACTGAGTGACTCTTTTCTACTGACCTTAACCATGACACTTATGAGCACGCAGGGAACCGCGAGTAGAACAATGTTCTCTGTGAACACTGAAAACCAAAGAGCGCTGTTTTGCACACCAACAGCGCGCAGGACTTCCTTGAGCCGGCGTTCCTTCTCCAGCACCAAACCCTTGATGGTCATGCACACGGTGTACATGAAGGCCAGTATCAGGAACATGGGGAGAATGCTTCCAATACTCTGAACGAAGCTGGTTACACGGGAGAACGACCAAAGAACATCAGAACTACATGTGCACACATGGGGACTAGGTTAAAATGCAGACACCTTTACGCTACAATAGGACTGCACAATGGACATTCTTCACAATATACTGACGCTCCACACACCAAATAATGAAAAAATGCTTTTTTACGTGATAAACACTTTCACTTGTTCAGCAAATTATTTTTTTGCAATTTACTTTCTACCTCCTTTTCTTTTTCTTTTTTAACTTGTGCTACACCCGGGTTCAATACCTTTGAGGTGTTTTCATTTTTACGCTGAGCTAACCTTTTATAAACTTGGTGCATCAGCTCAATTGGGCATTTAGTGCTTCACCTCATGCCAGAGATGATGTATGATTTGATGCTGTTACAACACAATAAGGGGATATTAAACTGGCTCTATAATGCCACCAAAATGCCATGTCAATATCTTCCCCACTGCCAATATAACAAAGTGCTTCCTTTGCTTTATTAGACAGTGAAGGAGAGATATCAAATACATTTTGACAAAGTATAAACTCTACACACCGCTTGTGTTTGCATTCCATAAATACTGAGGATGTAATGCAAGCAAAGCACTGCTGAGCAAGGATGAATGGATGAAGCGCAAAGTGAATGTGCTGTATTTGGGAGTACAGAGCTGCTCGCAGGATTTACATTAGAAGAAATATCTCCTGTACGTCCTGACAAGTTGTTTTTAAGACTTGTTGAGTCCCTGCCAAGTTCGAACACTTACCTCAAACAAGTACTTCACTTAATTGTTAGTTAGCTCTGCATAAGTGCGCTGTTGAAGAGGTGATTTTGAGTATGTTATTTTTTGTCTTCCTTTCAGTTTTCAAACAGCTGCTTGGTGTTTTCTTAAACCTGTATTTATTTAGCTTGTTGGTTTTTTTTTCTTAATGGTCTAGCAGTTTTACTTTTTAATATATGACAACAATTCACAAAGTTCTGGACACTTAATAAAAACAAGCGTTTAAACCATGAAGGAAGCTCTGCTATACGAGAGCTTGAACGACAGAGAGAGAGAGAGATACGCTTGCTTTTTGAGGACGCTCGCTTGCCCTCGTGGGATGGATCACTTTTCAAACGAGGTCTGGAACGCTGCAGGAAAGGATTGGTTGACACAGAGTTTCAAGAGGCTCAGACACCAGAGCAACTAAATCCGAAATCCTATATAAGATTACATAAATAAAATCTCTTCTTTGAACCCAAAAAATTCCACTTGAGGAGATCACAGAATCAATACACTGAGCAAATTGATACATTAGCACCTTTTCTAGGGAGGTAAGCAGCCTCAAGTAGCAAGTGCATCAAGCTGAATACTAATTCAGGTATTATCTGCTCCCGATTCTACCCTAACGTCTCTGTAACAGCTGACAGTCTGCATGAGTTAACTCCTTCTGTGACTTCTCACACCGGAGGGAAAGAAATCAGTCATGCACAGTGTGTCTGACACTGACAACCTTGCCACCAGATGCTTTTGAATTATACATTTGCGGATCGATCAAACTTGCTTAAGTAATAGAACTCCAGGCAGGTCTGTGTTACGGGGCTCCCATTACATCGACAGGCTGACCTAAATTTAGGAAAGCTAGAAGACTGATTTCTCAGTAAATGGAGAGATAGTAGAGCACAGCCTCCCGGGAGAATAGAGAACTATGGTTAAAAAAAAATAAAATAAAATAAAATAAAAATAGGTTCCTGTCTCAGTTTCAACAAAGCTGTACTGTTAAATTCACTGGCTGGCAACAACTGAGAAATTCATTGAAGAAAACAGGTTTATATTTCTAAATATGGATTACTTTTATGCTAACACAATTTTAAAAAAAAAATACCTACCTCTGTTCTGACACAAAGGGAATGTAAATTCATGCTGTTTTTCATTTTTAACAGCAAGATCAGACAGAGAAGGGGAAAATTGCATTACCAATTTATGCATTAGACTTACAAAACATACAATTTTAAAATCCATCTTCTTTTAGAGAAAGACTAAAGTATTAAAGATGATAAAAACTGATGGTTCTGTACTGATTTCATAATATCTTACTATTAAATATTTAAAATAAAAAAAGAAAGGAAGAAACTAAGACTTGTGACAAGTACAAATCAATATATCAAATTAATAAATCAGACATATAATTACCTGTTGTGTCCAACAGGTAATATTAACTTATTATGTCTGGATTGCTGTGTAAGGCAGATCATGTTCACAGAGTTTGGTGTAACTCACACATGTTGTTGACTGAACATATTTGAAAAATGTTTAAAAATATATATATATATATATATATATATATATATATATATATATATATATATATATGGCAATTCATCATTTATTTAGCATTACTCCTTAGTATGCCATTTAATAATAATATCATAATCATAGTCATAATAATATATCTGCATTTTTAAATGGCATACTAAGCAGCAGGAATGCTAAGTAGATGATGAATTAAGCACTTGCTTATACCTTAACAATGCTTAATAGTGTGATATTATTTTAAAATGCTAATCCTTCTTTTTTACATTTTATAATTTTAGATTTACATTTATTAGTCCATATTGTGTTAGTCTGAGGGTTTGGTTCCTTGTAATGTGCACTAACTAACGCATGCTCTGAATGACAATAAAGTATCTATTCTATTCTCAAAGCTGAACCGCTGTCCAAGTTTCAGCTTGCATGCCGGAGCAGATGTTCTTTATGTGTCATTCTGTGTTTAGTCGTAATCACTTTTCTCTCAGAACCACCCACAAAACACCACCACACTGGTTCAGTGTAGGGATGGAAGCAGCCAAGTGATGACTTTCCACGAGGCCAGCACTCATGTAATCTCACCAAAGAATCTTTTTGCTCATGTTCTCAGAGAGATTTCATTGTTGGCACACTCAAAGTGGGTCATCGTATGTCCTTGTCTTAAAAGTGCTTTCCAACTAGCTACTACTGCCATAGAGGTCTGATGGAGTGCTGTTGAGATGGCCATAATTCTGGCAGGTCTCCCATCTCTGCAGAGGACTTGTGAAGCACTATTAGACAGACCACTGGCTTCTTGACCAAGGCCCTTCTTGCTTGCTTACTCACTTTGGCCAAATAGATAACCTAAGGTGGAGTCTGGATGGTTTCAAACTTCTTTCAGTTCACAATTACTGAAGCCACTGTGCTCCTGGGAACACTACAAAATATAGAAATGGGTTTATATTCTTTCCCTGACCTATCCTTTGCAACAATTTCATCAGACAGTTCTACAGAGAGTTCCTTGAAGTTCGTGGCAGTGGGATGATTGAGTGTGAATCACAGGATGTTATATCCAAAGCTGTGTGCCTTTTTAAAATATGTTCAGTCAACAACATGTGTGAGTTACACCAAAGTACCAAAAGCTTTAAATGTACATTTTAGCTTCTGATTTTAATAATTTTGCAGATTTTCTAAACACATAGTTTCTTTTGATTGAAGGGGGGTTTGCACAGTTTCAAATGCCTGCATATTTGTGGGAATACATGATTTGCAGCATTCCCACTCAGGAATGAAATAAAATGCAATCTTTTGGGGGTGGTTCAAACTAATTGCTTCTTCTATTCATGGTGATTTTTCTAAAACACTGTCAACAAACATTTTTGAAAGCTGCAATTTGATTGCCCTAAGTGCTGATTTGTTTGGATGAATGCTTTTAATACAAGAAAATAAAGAACAGCAAGGAGTGGTGTTTTACACGTTCATAGGGTAAAAATACTTCTTTTTTTTAATTAAAGAGCAGTCTTGAGCTACCCCTCATTTTTTAAAATATTTTTCTAGGAAAATATGAATGGGTGCAGGGATTTATTGAAACATGGAAATACAGTATATGAGGCAAAAACAATTTGTACAATTCTAATGAGCCTAAAAGTCAGTATTTGGTGTGAACACCTTTATTCTTCGGCATGGCCTAAATTCTGTTAGCAGCTTCTCATTTCTTTAAATAGTCTTCAGGAATAGTTCTCCAGGCTTCTTGAAAAACATTCAAAGCTCTTCTTTGGATGTTTATGCCTTTTGTTTTGTTCTCTGACAAGATGATCCCACAATGCTTCAATAGTGTTGAGGTCCGGGCTCTGGGGAGGCCAATCCATGACTGATAGCGTTCTACTGTGTGTTTTTCTTGCCAGGTATGCGCTTTTACTATATTGGCAGTCTATTAGGGATCATCTGATGCTTTTAGAATGTATTGCATGGTGGGTCACCATATGACAGCCCTTTTCTTCTTACATAATGCCATCAATTTTGACAAGATTTTTAACATCACTGGTTGAAATGGAGCCCCAAACTGTGGGAGAGTCTCCACCATGTTTTACAGACGCCTTCACACTCTCACTTCAGCCGAAGAAGCATCTCTCTCTGGGCTTCAGTCTGATGCTGGTCATTCAGGGCCAATCATATATCCAAACCATTAACCAAATCTGTCATCGGGAACTGGGGTGTAGTTTTAATCAGTATGTCAAGTCTTGCACACTGTACGGAGTTTTTGCAAAAAATTAAAATTCCTCAGTATCCTGCTGTCAGATGTATTTTTTGGTATTTTGTGTTAGAGACTAAATCAATATATGTGCCTTCTGTTCCTCATTCCCTGTAAACAGGGAGAAATTATTTTTGGGAAGCTGGAATTACACTATCCAGCATTAAAAGCTTCTTTTCAGCCACAGTGACAAAAGGCCCTTTCAGTGTACAGGGAGTCATGCTGGGAATATTTTCTGATATCATTAATACAGCTTGTCGCTGCACGGCACAGAAACAATATAAACATGAAACAAAACATCAATTGCAGATTTTTGCTTGTTACAAGCTTCAGATGTTCTAATTATGCTCGGCTTTTTCAGGCACTCTCAGTAGTAACGGTACACACGTCGGATTAATTAGCTACCGAAGATGGACAAAAGCATATTCCCCAACACATCCTTGCGTATTTGGCACGTTCACTGCCGGCCACTATTATCTAACATCAAACCCATGTGAATGTGAAAGACCTATTGATGGGGAGCACAGCCTCAGGATCCAAACAAGGCATGCCTCTGATTCAAGAGCGTGCAATGGCTCAGAGGCCACTGATAAAGGGTCTGTTTATGTGCTATCAGAGCCCGCAGGGGTCAGGCTTTATCCCACACTGTCATTGCAGTCCTGTACACAGTGTGAATATGAAGACAGTGGGAGCTAATACAGTTTAGTTATCTCAATTTCAAAATGCCAACAGGGTCAGCTGTGGCTGAAGGAGTCCAGATTGCTCGTAGCTCATTGTATGTGCTGCTGCCAAAAGCTACGAGGAGGAAATGAGGGACACGAAAGGGAAATTATTTCCGAGGCAGGTCTGATGATGAGGGTCGGGGGTCAGTGCAGATAATACTGGCTTCTTAGCTGAAGTTTATCAGCCGAGTAGAAATATTGTTTACGTGAGATTAAAAGCAGACCTACAAAGATAATAAAAAAGTGATGATACCGTCTGACAGAAACTAATGATGTCACTGGCAACAGCTTCCCGGGCTACTGTCATAACATTTCCTGTTGTATTAATATCATATTATATACTCAAACTTAAATGTGTGACTGAACTAATAGAATAAACTACCTCTAGCATGAAGAGTAAAAGACTGATAAAAATAATTTAAAAAAAATACCAAACTAAATACTAAAACATATTATACTTTAAAACTGTGTTTTTTATGCCATACATTTATACAATGCATCTTATACCTTCCAGGTGGAGAACATTACTTTCTGAACAGGACATGCTGTATCCAAACACTAATAACATTTTAAAATCAGAAATAAGAAATAATAGCTCTAGTCTGTAACCATCTAAATGCGCAGTGTCCTTTCTTTCTTTCTGCCTGGTAACACACAGTTCACAATGAAAACAATTACCAGCAAAGTTCCTCCCCATCATACCTCTCCGTGCCTAAGCACATCTGCCTTTGTGTGATTTCACTCTCTATTATTTATAAAAGAAAAAGCAGTTTTCGAGTGTTAATAATTCATAGAAATGCCCAAATGTCTCTGCAGAGGAAAGAGTAAATGGTGGAGTGACTGAGGGGCACTGCTGTGGTTTATGGCTCCTTTTTATCATCCGTAATTATTAATCCTTTGTTTCAGGAAGACGTCCGCTGAAACAAAGAGGCCAATGTGTACAAATAAGCTGCACCATGACTGTCTAATTTAAGATCACTGTCACAACAAAAAGCTGACCAGAGGGAAATTGTGGCTCTGATTCTGTGCATTAACAGCAAACTAAAAAAATCAAATATGTTAGCTTTTGGTTGTTAATATAGTGATAAAAACAAGTATATCAGCAAAATCTCTGTCATTTTCCATCTGCAGGTTTTGTATTCTTTAAGCAGGGTCCTTGGTGTCGTTTTCAGCGAAAAGTAGGGTTCTGTATCATAAAAGAATGCTGTATATCAAAGATGGAAGCCATTAATTGCATCCAAACATTGTGTCCTTTAGTCCCACCCACTTCATGTTTGGGCCAACAGGCGCTCTGAAACACATTACGTGGCTGGATAATTATTTAGTTTGAACAGTTTTAGAGTATAAGCTGGTCCAAAGGGCAAAAAAAGTACTGTAGCAGTCTAAGGGTAGAAGCCATTAGTGCAAGGACTCATGGGACGGTTTGTGTTGACGCTAATGTTTTATTTACAGTGTTATAAAAGGTAGTGCAGTTGTGTTGGATCCTCACTGTTATTATTCATGATGTGGGCTCATGATGTGAAATCCAGTGTGTAGTTGTCCCTCTTGTTTGAGGATGGTGCTGAGAGACTAATCAATAACCTCTGGTCACTGTACCGGTTTAGGAGGGTTAGTGCTAATAAAGCTGTATTCCAGGGGTTGAGCAGAGTACGGAATATAGGAACTGCAAACTGATTGGGATTGGGATGTCTTGTGGTTCCTTCTTTTGCCTGGGCTTGCCATAGTTCCAGTGATAACAAACATACTCTATGCTAATCGTGTCACTGCTGTATGGAGCTCCATGGAAAATTCTGTCCACTGCAAGAGGTACCAGGCTTCAAGAAAATTTTACATTCAACTTCTGCGGTTAGCACTGGCTTGGTTCCCTCAAGTGAAGTAAAATCAGGCTCAAGTTTGGCTATAAATGAACTGCACTGTTATCATGGGATTTTAACGTCCATAAAGCATAACTAAGCTCCTGTGGTCAAAATGACAGCATATAAATATCCACAGCAACTTCGGCAGTCTCATTAAGCCCCTTATTAACAAAAGCCATGTACAGGCACATACTAGCTTTAAAATTTCTAAAAATGTCTAAAGCGTATGTTAGCCTGAACCTCATTTAATGCAAGTAAATATATGGACGTTCAAAAAGTCGACTGACATTGAGACGAGGGAAGTGTAAGTGCAAAACAGCTAACTCAGTTTGGGGTTTTAGGACTCGTGCAGCTCTTTATGGAGGCGATGCTTTAGTATGGATAACTTAAAATGACAACACACCTTTTAGATGAATATTTCTACTGGGTTTAGTGGTTTAACCTAAACAGTTTCTGTTTTGTTTTGTTTCTCATTTCTCCAAGACAAAGACATCATGTAGGGCAATATTCTTCAAAACTTACATTTCAACAGCAGGCTTGTAGATATTTGCAGCCCACATATGAAGTCATCATTTGATGTTCCCTGTAACCCCCAGAAGGCTGATTTACTGAAAATTCTGTGCTACCCAAACCACATAATACTTTAAAATTAGATTCCTAATTTCTGGAAATGCATTTGCCCATGGGTTGAGAATAACTGTGCGTCTACTGAAAGTGTGGGTATTGTGTTGTTGGACTTAAATCTCACTGGTAATTATCTTTTCTCTTGATGGCATTACTGGGTTTTTCCTTTATTAATGGGGATCATAATGTTTTGTGAATAGGAGATTTTTTTTTTTCCCGGACTCAGAGGAAATTATGGGTGCAGAAGATTGAGTGCGATACCACATCATTTGTGTCCCCAGGTGGATGATCAAACACGATAGAAGCCAGTGCTATCAATAAATACATCAAGAACACAGAGGGAAGGCTGCTATCAGTCCTTGCATGCAATGGAGCTGTGTTGGACGTGCGCTGCTCCATGCTCGCTTTGTTGAAAAGGAAGTACAAAAAAGGAAGACATTCAAAGTGGTTGCTTAAATAATTCAGCATCCACCAGCTATTCAGGAATTTCCTGTGGTTTGACTAAAATCAATAGTTTGGCCTCCCTCTTTTCCACTTGCTAAGTTTCATTCGTTTCCTCCCTCTTGCAGAAAATCAATTCATGACTACATTTACTCTTAGATTTCAGAGCTTCGTTATTTACTCTTAACAATGACACGATTAAGGGTGGTCCCCGTCTTAGATCCTACGTCTGTGATCCGTGAGAGCACGGGGCTCTAGCAGAAGGGAGACACATAAAATAAATAAATGGCAAGTTATACAAATAGGACTAAACAACTTCCCAAAGAGGAATCTGATTTAGGTTTAGGCTTAGAGACTGAGGAGAGCATGACTAAACTGTGCGGTGAGTGTGTGGAAACTCCCCGGAGTGAACCTGACCGAGTGTGTTGTTGGACTTCTCCTTCCTCTTCCCTCTGTTTACAAGGCTGACAGAAAAGGGGAAAAAATGCTTTTGTACTCACGCGTCATCCACAAAGCAAGGATATGGCATTTGCTGGGCAAAAACACCCAGTGGTTGGGTTTTTGAGGTGTGCATCCGTATAATGCCATGGTCAATCATATCCTGCAGGTAGGCGAAGCCTCCCCATATATAGCGCAGGTCGTTATATGGGTTGTCTCTGGCTCCGGGAGTCCATGACCTTATTAAAAGAAGACAGACCATGATGTGTCTTAGCAAAGGGCGAGTAAACTACAACCAGAATGGTCAGAAATACTACCCGAGTATGAGAAGTTATTTTAGAGGTTATATAGAGCAACAGGAACTTTATAAGGCTTAAAAAAAGACCTGATTGCTTGACAGGACAAGGAGCCACACTCTTTTATATATATATATATATATATAGACTTACCCCCTGACAGTTTGGAAAATATTTTCAGCTTTCTGCTCATGAGTCTAAGGAGAAGATATACCAGCCACTTTTACATAAGATTTGTAATATGTAATTTCAGAGAAAACAAGGCGTAATTAATAACACTAATTATGGTCTGGTTGTATTTACATGGTTCAGAGCCCTGGTATTGTGTATGCTCATTGTAATGTACTGAAACACTAAATAGAACCGGATGCTAATTAATTTGGTCAGTTACATCTGTGCTACGATGGGTCATAATGTCTGCTGAAGATTGCCTACCACAGCCTTATAGCTTTAAATGAAAGCTCGACGAGCATACAGATTTGAAATGGGGAGCACAACTACGAAAATAAAGGCAGGTTCTTTAAAAAGAGTTATTAATGGTGACACTTGGTGAAGCTTAAAGTCAGAGTTTTCTGTGTCATGAAAGTGGCTCTTGTTGTACCTGGCTAAATCACTATGGTAACCTGTGCTAAACATATAACCTGGGTAGGAGTGAGCAGGTTATGTTCAGAGTTTTGGTTAAAAATCGGTTGGAAATGCCACGTTTTCATTTGTTCTATCATTGACAGCTTAATTTTGTTTTATATGTGCAAATTCCCAAGCTGTACCTTACTCACATCATAAATGAAGCCCAGCTGTGAAGTTACAGCAGTGCAAACTGTGCATTGACACTGGAATTTGCATGCATTCATTTAGTATAGATGCAGTATGGAGAGTATCAAGCTGCTAAAGTAAGTCTGCTTTACTCTACTGGAATTGCAGCTACTAGAACACAGAAAACACAAGAATACCAGCTCAGGCAATAAAATTGATTTTGCCTTGATCTGCTGATCTGCTGACAAAACCATTTCTATCTCTCCGTTATTAGGCTATGGGACAGTAACATCTAATGATTAAATGAATGAAGTTTAAAGTTTCAGAGCTCAACTCTACAGCCGTCACATTAGAAATAAACAGCAGCCAAGAAGAGCAGCAGTCAGCATTAACTGCAATTAAACTGTTTATTTTATTGCTCTGTGCGCTAAATCCCAAGATTAACGACTTTCTGCTGCATTAATATCTCATCTTAGATTTGTATCCCCATTTTATCATCATCATCTGATGACGTCTGTGACTGAAGTGGGTGACGCTCATAGGGATCATTTTGGACAGAAGAAAAGTTTTACATGTAAAACGCCACTTAAGGTGTGGGCTCGGCTTAATAGACAAAGTTGATAACCGCTCTCGTGACACCCGTCATCTCCGACTAGGATTTTAGGTTCTGTTGAGCCAGCCAATGCAAGAAAGTCTTGCTTTGTTGAACTTTCTTTGTAGTACACCCCTCTGTACTGCATGTGGAAACAACGTCAACAACACTACATGATACTCAGTCGTGTTTGCTGGATAACAAGCTCCTGGCTTTATAGCCTCATATTTACCATGTATAGTTGTATGTATGGCATCAAGTTCTTTAGTCTAGTATTGTCAAAGAACCAAATAGAGATGTCAATCAAATGTGCGACAGAAAAAATGACACAAAAAATAATACAAGTAGGTTAGAGTCATTTTGGTATTCAGCAAAAAGCACGTGTTTTTATATGAGTGTTACATACCTTCTCCTTACTGTCTTGGTACTTTCTACTTCATCAACATCCATGCGGATTTTGTACTTGACATAAGGAGGCGGGAGGCTGGAGTTCAGCTGGAGGTTTTCAAAGACAATCCCGGCCCAGAACGTACCATTTCTTATAAGATCCAGCGCTCTGTTCACCAGGTGGCCTTCAGTGGAGGCCGCCTCAAACTTGTCCAGATCCAAACACTGTCAACAAACACAGACCCACGCAAATGTCTTACTTTAATAAAATCCTATTATATTTACAGTAAACCGTTCTGTTTTTGCAGTCTTTCAGCAGCCACAAAAGGCAGGCAGGCGCTCACTGGGAGAAAGTCAGATGGATATTTAGCAAAGAAAGTATCATTCAGCTATTGACTAAACAACACAGAGTGCAGTTCCAAATTATCTGGAGATGCCAGGGGGTGGGAAATGTTTTGGGTTTCAGTAGAGACAAGCAAATGAGATACACCCTTGCTAGCATTCCCTTGCTCGGTAGCCTTGTCCCCCTGTTTCACAAGACGATAATGAGCTAGCCATCCTGGAAGGCAGTCACACCTGACAGCTGTCCACACATCTCAGTGCTGCAATAGTTTTATCATCTCCCCCCTCAGGAATCTGTATTGTATATCCAGCTATGGTAGGAAAGAAATATCACAAACAACACCATTTGTTCAGCACATACTGGAGGATATTAGAGCAGTGAAGAGCTACACGAGCCCAAAGTTTGGACAAGTGCTAAATGAAATATAGGGACAAGCTGTATAAGCTGTAGCTAATCCTGGTAACAGGGGTCTCATGCTAACCAACACATCATTTGAGCACATAAATGATTTTTTTAAAAAAGCGTCTTTATTCAAACCTATTTGTAGGCGCAATGTTTTTCTTACAGATGTACTCGGTGAACCTGATTCTTCTGCATTTACAAGTGTCCTTTGGAGCCTTTCCAATCTATGTTTAATCAGCTATTTGTGCTGCTACAAATCAACTTTATCTGCCCATGTTAATGAGACTTCACAAGTTATAACAGCTCATACAGTCGTGTCATCCTCAAGTGCCCTTAATGTTTAAATAAGATTAGTGCGGCACAACATTCCCAGTAAGCACCAGAGGAGTTTCATCTAAAGCCAGCGATTAAGTTCCGTCCCCAGAGTTATGAAGACGTTGCAATGGTGACGCTCAGCACTGTTGCCATGAAAAGTTTTATAATGACCTTTAATGGTATTTATAGGCCTGTTTCTATTGTTTTTATGTTTTATAAATCTCCCCACTGTTGAATTAAACAGGTTTATAAATGAAATGACATGCAATTTGAGGCTCTAATTTGCCTCTCTGTGCTGTTTAAAAAAAAAAAAAAAAAAGTTGCAGCCTGAGTCCTTAGTGTTAATGCTGGTGGCGGCAACACAGAGAGAGGAGCCATGCCAATTAGACAATGAGCACAAATTGTTGCGCTTTAATCTTTAGAAAGTAATTGGCTCACACCAAGAAATCATTTCAAGGATACAAATGACTCATTTGGCGAACACACATTTTCAAGGTGCACGACTCTTCTAATGTCCTGTGTTTGCACATTCGAAACTTGTTAGCCTCCTCTTGCCCATGTATGCTAAAGCTATCGATTTGCACTAATAAAGGATTGTAGTTGGTATTGTTGACCAGTGATTGAAAAGTAAGTAAATCAGGTTTAAATAATCTTATTCATTAGATGGACAAAGCCTTTACGTAAGCATTTTCTGTTCAGTTCACTTGTAGTGTACATAAAGCATCACTGTGTAGGGAACTAAATGCACGACTACATTGTCTTAATAACCTTCTAGCTATGCCACGTGTTTGAAATGCCAATCCTGAAAATATGTCATTTCCCTAAACATGTATGTATCCAGACAAGAGATCACTGCAGTAAAGGCTGTCTGATAAGTGCTCCTTAGCCATTCTGAGCAATGCAATTTCCATTAGGGTAGAAAATAGATTGCATTACAGTGGAATTTTATTGTCCGTGTATGGCTAATCCCGAAGGACCTAAGCTGTCATTTTACCTGCACTTGGATTGATATTATGTGTGTATATTGGAGGGTGGGAGTGGGGTGAGGTTGGGCTTTGTGCATATATTTGATCGTGCAATTTGGAGAAAGAACAGTTTTGCTTTGAACCATGGCACAATCAATATAGAGGATGAATGTTAACTCTGTGTGTGTTCCAACTGGATGATGCCATTTCAGATTCACTAGTCCATAGCAATATTGTTATATGATTACCAGGGAAGGGATGCTGCGGTAGATCTTGCTGTGCATTTGACAGTTGCTTAAGTCAAGACTCTTCAAGTTTAATGAACAAAAGAGGCCTGTTCTCTAAAGACTCAAAAGTTGAGTTTGAGAGCAAGATGTTAAGAAAAAAAACAACAACAAAAAAAAACCCTGATATCTTGATTTTGGCTTGGACAACAGCAGAGCAAAAATGCCACAACAAAAGAGCTCACAAAGCAAAAAGCCACTGTGCTAAACATGAGCATATGGTTTATGCGTTAAATGCAAAGTGCCAGGCTCACTCACAGTAGCACCGTCAGAGTAAAATGACCACTAATGCAACAAAGTACACTGTCCTGAAGATAAAGGTGGATAAAGTTAGATCGTGGGGTTTTTTTGCAAAAAACCACAAAAAGAAAGCTCACACTGATTTTACTAAAAAACTATTTTGCTTGACTATTTCAAAGGTCATAAAGCACTTGTTCTCCAGCCAAAAAAATCGCACAGGTAATATCAGATAAACAAAAATAACAAAAGGAAAGGCAAAGAAAGAACAGAGGTGGAAGGGCGAGAATTATGTTTTAAAAAACTTAAATGTCAAAGAACAGCCAACTCTTAGAAAATCTTTCACTTCGCTGGAGAGGTCACAAAACCCTGTGGAAGACGGGTTTATGAGGTGTTTCACATTTACAACAAAGCACAAGCAAATACATTACATACACCAAGGAAAGTGGAGAGAAGCTTCAGCATTTCGGTGGTGGAGTTGTAGAGGTCCCGCCAGTCACTGCGTGGCATGCCGGGTGGACGATCTTCCGCACGCCCTTTGTACAGGAAGTTGGCCAGCAGTTCAGGTGTCCACCCTGTGCCTTTGAGAGGCTCCTTGAGGGTACCAGCAAACACAGGATTCACCAGCAGAGCCTGATTTTGAAAGCAAGAAGATGGGTTTATTTATGGTTCCAATGGCCACCTGTTAGAGGCTTCAAATTAATGTGGTATGAATGCAAATAAATATTTATGAGAACCAAAAGCCTTTATTAAAAAAAAAGAAAGAAGAAGAAAGAAAGAAAGAAAAAAGAAAGGCTGAAAAAGCATGGAGGGAGGGGCAGCTTTACCCTTTGCTGGAGCTGACATTCATTTTTCTGCAGAATTAATTAACAGCCTTAAGATAGATGGCAGTGTTGTACTTGCGGCTCTAAGATGCACATCAACTATTCTCCTCTATGGCCATGAAGTGCTTATTTACAGCACAGAATGTGTGTGTGCACAAAGAAACGCCAGCATGTGCACATTTGCATGGTTCAGATACATTAGGACCCACAGAGAGAACAAATGCAAATCAAATCTCCTCCCTGGAAACGCACAAACAAGGCCGCGTACGCACCATGACAGAGATAAAGGCGCAGGTCCTCCTCTTCAATTCCCCTTCACTAACATGGCAAGGAACATGTATGTGACTTACATTCATCTCGGGTCACAGATCAAGCTGCAATTTCCATAATCATGCAGCGAATTCATAAAGGTAATATGCTGAGAAGGGGAGGAAAATTGAACCTTGCTGCAGTAGTAATGGCCCACTTACATACAGCACGTTACATGAATATGTATTTTGTTTTGTTTAGAGAAATAACCATTTCTAAGCTTCTTATGCAATAGTCCTTTGAGAATAAGGCTATTTGACTCCCATCTATTGGTTTATATGGGTTTGCCGTCAAGTTACGGTACCACAACCATTCCCCTCCCGCTCTCACACAGCATTCCTTCGCTTTCCAGTTGCTGTGAAATTAACACCAAAGTATTAATCTGACGACGTTTCTGTAATGACAGTTTTACATCAAACTAAAATTAAAACAAACCCACAAAGAAATCAAATCCCATAAATCACCCATTTAATAGCGTTTTTAAAATGTGACCCGTGTACTGTGGCTAAATGTGGTGAACATTTCAAAGTGGACAATGCAGAGCCTGACTTTTGGTCAGCAAAGGGCGCTGCACGTCAATTGAACAAAGAGGCCTCTACAGTGTGATATTCAGAGTTAAAGATTCAGATATATTCTGCCCACTGTGCTCAGTGGCATTTCAGTGTCAACACTTTTGATCATATTCTGCTTAACCTAAGGACAAAGTGTCAAATTAAGCAATCTCTGCACTGCGCGTGACCTTTTAACAAAATCAGTACATCTATCACTGCGGTTGCTACATTAAGGACATGATCCATCAAAATTGTCTTTTGAGAAGAAAAAAAAAATCGGGGCCGTTCTGAAAGTGCAGTAAGAGAGAGTTATGCTGGCAAATTGGCTGTAACTTTTTATCCGGTTCAGTTAGTTCATCTCTTCATCTGGCTACTGCTGCATGCGCTTAAATGTGTAGCCCAGTGCTTAATGTTCAGTGGCATTTTAAACCACACAGATGTGCCATTTAACCTTGTTGGTCATGTGATAAAGTGAAGAACTGATCTGTGTTTACCTTTGAAAAGAAACGGGAAATATCGGGTTCCCAGAGAGAACTTAATCCAGATTCTGTATGTTTTAATTTATTCGGTTTGTTTGTCTGTCTGTCTGTTTGTTTGTTGGTGGGCTAGCGTCCACAGTATTCGAGATTTGTTTGACGGTAGATACTGATAACAGCTCGAGCCGATTTAAGTTTGGAGTTTAGCTGATTTTTGGTGAAAATCTGTGAAAACTGCACGGCTCATCTTCAAACTTCACAACAATACACTAGGCCTTGGGGGACATGAGTACCTAGGTTGGCTAAACATTTGACCTTGACCTTCACTGACCTTCATCCCAAGATAATTGAGTATGGGAACTGTAACATCCATGATGTGGCAGCAAGTGGTCCTCTTATGGTTACAGGATTTAATCAGAGGCATGATCTTTAAGATTTTCTGTTGTGCTTCTGTGCTTGAAGGGGCTGCTGTTTACATGCGCCGTCAAACAACACTTGTTCAAGCAGTAACTGCAGGTATAACTGAAGCAACCAGAACTGTACTCCTGCAGAATATAACTATGTAAAGGCAAAAAGTATTCCCAAGTGCTCTTATTTCTAAACTGTCTTGTGCTTAGTACAGTATTTCCTTTTATTCATCTTAACACCCTAAATCACACAACTCAGATGTAGCTGTGGTGGCGATGGCAATTGGTCCATCAAAGTAAAGCGTGTCCGTGACCTTGAATGACCTCGGAAGATGACAAATCTCGGAAGCCACCGGCTTCGGAACGAGAGGTGGACAGAGGGAGAGAGAGGGAGAGAGCTGGGTGGGGAGAAAATGAAGACAAAGGAGGATTGCTGGTCCATTTGTGTAAAGGTTAGGGCTAGGGTAATGAATACCCTAGCTATATGGAGCTCCCAATGTCTGCTTCCCTCCAGCTGCCTATAAGCTCATTTGGAGTGACACTGGAGTAATGTCAGTGTCAAGGAAATACGGCGAGAGGCAAAACAGAGGGAGAAGAGGAGAGGGAGGAAGAGAGAGAAGTGGTGGCAAAGAGTCCGTGTCCTTTACTTCTATAGATAATCCTTTCTGCTAGGATGAAAATTATCCTGCACTTATCCATAATTACTTTCCTCTCTCACTCTCCACATTTAACAGAAGGTGTGAATAAATGATGTACACAGCATGTACATTCTCACCTGCAGCAGATGTAAGGCTCATCTTTCAAAGAAAAAAAAATACACTGCAGTAATTATAAAAGACATTTTTGTATGTTTACTGATTTCTTCACAAGGATCCCATTTAGCCCTACTGCAAAAAGAAAGTGAAGGTGGTCTGAATTTTTTTATATTTTTCCTATTTTTTTTTTAAATTTTAAAACAGTGAATCTCGTCGATAAATTTGCTGGCAACTGTTTTATATTGAGCTATCTTGGGGAGATGATCCACCCCACTTAAGATCAAGGTAGGCTGTATGTGTCCCACGGTGTACAATGAGTGTGACATCACTGCTCTATGATGTCACAAATCCAAGAGTAGCAAAAAAAAAAAAAAACTCCAGCAATGTAAAGCTCAGAAACTTTGACCCTGTTTAGCATACTGCACAAACCAACCATTGTAATGTGTGCAGCATTATATAAAAATAGACAACGAACGAGAATCTCACCCGTATTGTATTGACTTGAGAGCTATTTTGCAGAAAATTCCAAACACGGGGTCCGAGTTCATCCCAAGAGTCAGCTAGCTTTCTTAACATAGCCAAGGTGTTGAAGGTGCTATTTGCCTGAAACACAGAAAACAATAATCTATTATTTTACACATTTGTCTCACCTTCTCCTCACTGAAAGCACCCTCGCTGAGCCTTCTTTTCATGTTGCGCCAATGCAAACATGAAAGTACTCCACAACTGCACTTTCAGCTAATCTCCCTAGGAACTCATCACACTGTAACACTGCCATCCCCCCCGCGGTGTTGAATGTAAATGGGGTTATTTACCCCTGAACATTCACTTGTAAACACCCTGACTATGTCTGGAGTGAAGAGGGCCTCCTGCGCCAACACCCGGCCCGCTCGCTGTGAAGTCGGCAGGTTTTGCTCATGCTCATTATGTATTTTCAATGCAAAATTCTCACAGCATGTCTGTTGTTTGTTTTGGTTATGCAGCTATCAAAACGATGCAAATCTCTTGCAGAAATGTCATGTCATGTCTTTGAAAACACTATATATATTTACTGTGTTGCATGAACAAGCCCTCTGATTAAATGTTTTATTTTCCAGTTCTACACTAATGCATGACATCCTCTTTTTCTTTCTACCAGTAATTAGTCTGGTCCTATGTATGCAAGATTTATTTATATTTGCATATGCATACTAACACTTAATTTAGAAAAGAATATATAGTGACTTGAACTTTTCATTGCAAATGTAACTTAAACTGACCAGAGCAAGATATTCTTTTCAAGTTCACAAAAAGTCAGTATACATATAGAAACCTCTCATTTTCCCTCTAGACCTACTTCTTTCACCAGGAGACGAGCAGCAGGTGTATCAGGTGTGTAGAGGACTTTCCCCTGCAATAATGGCTTGAAGGTGCTCCAAATGTAGCGAAGACCAGGTGTGCTCTCCAGGGTGTCGACGAGAGTCTGACAAAAAGCATCTACGGAACAGAGGAGGTGAGGGGAGAAGACAGGGAAAGTCATGGCAAGACTACGAAAACAACTCTAAATTTCAAACTCCTCTGTGCATGCTGGATTCATGCTCTTTCATGGGACTGGAGGAAAGAAGAGAGACAAGTTATTTGATCTGTGTAAAAATTACAGAAATTGAAGCGCCCAAGAACCAAACATGATAAATATTGTACATGAGGTTAAAATTTATTAGTGGCTGCGAAAACAGACCTCTCAGTACTTGCTCTCAGCAGAGTTTGAACAAATATGAACATGAGAGAGGTTTCAGAAAATCTTCCTGGCCTTTTCAGCTGTTGTATTAATTAACAGAGCACTTAATAATTATAATACTAATAACAGTTTAATTACTCAATTATGTAGTTTAAAAAGTTCACAGCTGTTAAAAAGGACAAGAAAAGTTTTGAAGGTGGAAATACTGATTTTTCACCAATGCAACAAGAGCAGACTGATTTATATGGATACTGTAAAACACATAGATGATAAAGAATGTCAAAAACTGTACATTACTGTATTCAGCATGCCAAATGATTGCATTTGCACCACATAGACAGTATTGATGCAATCCCTGCCCTTCAGAACAGAACTGATACTAATGAGTCCTTTTTGTAGTCTTGATTAAAGATGGGCTAGGTAACATGTTTTTAATGCCTTCGAACAAAAAACTTAATTCTAACCTTTTCTGCTCCCTCCCCGCTTCTTGGACTGGAAATCCTAGCCCACACTTTGACCAGTTATGCATTTCTGCCACTTCCAACCAGATCAAAAGAGTAATGTACAGTATAGGAGAGAAAAACTCCACGGAAACAACAAACAACACAGAGCATACACTGTACTACCGAAAGTACTGTTTTCACCTACAAGAGCTGCTCAGCCATTGAGTTTAATTTAATTAAATTGTATTTACACAGCCCCAAATCACAACGATCGCCTCATGGTTGTATGGGGTCAACTTTATATTGCACGGTAAAGACTCTACAATAACACCATGAAGCGCCCAGCACACAATTTTTGTGCTGCTGTTAATGCCAGATGAGGTTCAGATCCCTGCAGTTACTGAGGCAGCAGAGGGTTTTACACACTATGAGCCTCAGCACTAAGCGTCCCCGCTCTGTAACTTTATCTGGTCTGACTTTACGTCGCTGGATAAGTTGCTGTGGTTCCTAAATGTTTCCACTTTCCAATAATACCCATCACATTTTATTGCGGAATATCTAGTAGGGAAGACATTTTATGAACAGCAACAGTGACATCTCATTAAAGTATTACACTTCAATCAAGTGAGCTAGCTAGCTTGATTTTATATGCCTGTAGCAATGGGACTGAAGACGCTTGAATTCAAAGATTAAGAGGCGTGTTCCAATACTGTCCAAACAGTGTAAGAATATGCTCGTCTGGTTGGTATTTAAAACACAGACAATGGACAGTGATATCACTCATTGCTTACTGAAGACACTGAACATTTTGGTATTTTGAAAGTGAACGTCACAAATGTGAGTCTGAGAAACAGAGGGATGCTGCATGCTAATAATGGTAGCGCCTTATCAGTCACAAGGCAAACCACATCCCACGGTATCATTCTTTATGACTTTATGGGAACCGTAATTTACAAAATGAAACTCATGTAGTATTCACTCAAACCTAGAACCAGACACTATAAAACCATCATGAAAGTGTTTGTCAAGGTTAAAGACCTAAGGGCTGTTTTGTCATGGACTTCTACATAATTTGATCTCCTTATGCAACCAGAGTTGTCGCCTCCTGCTGGCCGTTACAAAGAATGCTTTCAGACTGCGAAGCTTCAGATTTAATACACAGTCTTTAACTGTGACAGTGAGATGTCTGTTTAAAAGTTCGTATGCTTCTTTGTTTTGTTGTTTTTGTTTTTTGAAGGGAGAGGGTTTGGTTTTTTTGTCTATATTCCAGCCTACTGCAGATTTAAGGATTCATGCTTGACCATTCCACTGACTCACTCATGAGGTTAAAGTGCATCTTAAAGATGTTTCCTGACCTTATTTCACAGAATTTTTTACAAGAACGTTGACCCAACAGATCTCACTGTAGGTTGCACAATATAAAAGCAATATGTCAGCACACTGTTGGGACAAGCTCGTAAATACCAGTTTTATAAGGGTTGTGCGCACTGACAGAGTTCGAATGATGTGTGTCAGAGTTCATTGTTTGCTTATTTTACTTCTTTCTGTAACATCAGTCACAAGAAAGTTTTCGCGAAGGTTTATTATTGTTTTATCTTGTTTTACATCTACATAAAGTCAACTCAGCGGCGTACTCTATCAATATTCAACCAAAGACCTGAACTGTAAAGGAATAACACACAATGTGAGCACTTATTGTAATTATTGTGAAATGATGTTTGTTTGCTTTCTAATCTACGAGATGTTAGCGAGCATATTTCATGGAAATGCCCTGCGTTGTCCTATCAAAGGAAAACCTTTAAGTAATTGATATTGATTTAGTCACGGCAAAGTATTTATGAGGAAAAAAAGCATCAATTATTACTTAAAATCACAAAGACGGAGAAAAAAAAACACGCAGACCCGAGGACATAAGAAAAAGCTTCTAGAGGAAAAAAGTCAATATGCTCAGCAGCGGGAGGATCATTACTTATTTAACATATCTGCCAACATGAATATTGCCAGGTTGGTAGAGTCTTGAATAAGTTACACGAGGACCTGCGCTGCAAGCAACAGAACCTGCAGGGGTTAGACAGCTTGTTTTTAAGCTGTGTCGGGCTTGTTCTGACTGAAAATGTGTTATTCCTGGAGTTTGGCACTTCGTCAAACGACTGATCACTTTAGTGTGTCATCTGCCAGTCAATATAGCTCTCTGCCTCTATTGCTAACTGTGCCTTTTGTCCTGACACCTGTCATTACATCAGTGCTTTTTCCAGTCCTCTCTCATTTTTCCCTTGTCAAGACTGCAACACACCCCCTTTTCTCCTCTCATCTCACCAGGGCAACTTTTTCCCCACCAGGGATATTTTAGCAGCCATTTTCAGTGCAATTAAATGTTAGCCTTTCTGCCTGCTGGCCGTCTCTTCCTGGTGCTCCTGTGAGGTCAGTGTGCTGAGAGTTAATGGCCAGCCCTTAGTCTGGGTCGGACCAGCTGTTCCTGCCACACAGTGCACGCACAGATGCCACCTCCTGCACTCATAACGCTCGAAAGACAGGACATATGTGTGGCACATAGCTCGGTAGCTCTGTTCAATAGGCTGTTAGATGTCTCC
The DNA here is from genome assembly GCA_015107715.1 of Tylochromis polylepis. Lineage (NCBI taxonomy): Eukaryota > Metazoa > Chordata > Actinopteri > Cichliformes > Cichlidae > Tylochromis > Tylochromis polylepis. Next base: position 10,206 of record VVHJ01007908.1, on the reverse strand, counting down.
GGAGGGAAAAAAAGTGACTACAAATTGGAAGATTTTCTGCATTTAAGAAAAATATGCAGTTCGGTGCTTGTAAGATGAAAGGGCTTGCAGTGGATTTTCCATAGAAGGAGACACCACTGTCATCTGCAGATAGCAGCCGAACAGACTGATACAGCAACTCACGGGGACTGAAAAAAGAAGACAGAGAAGCCTGATCGTCTCACAGTCCAACTAAAATCACATGAAGCATTCCTATTCAGTACAAAATAACCTCAGTGTACTTTGGATGTATTATTAATAGTTTTTATCATGAAAACAAACCAAAAAGATACTCTTTAGTGTGTCTAAATTTAGCTAGGTTCATAGATAATAATCTATACTTTAAAGAATAAGCGAATATAGAAATATGTGTTACACTATGTGTTGCCAAAGTGGAATTTGTAGGTTTATATATGTGGTTTATAATGAAGTAGGCCTGCTATGAGTTATTGTCAGTGAATAATTGACAACAGCAGCGCCTTTCTCCTGGTGACTGTTTCACCTTCTTGTGAAGTGTGGCTGGATTTAAGAAGTGGGGCCAGGGAAAAAAAGAAAAAAGAAATTAAGTGTAAATAGAGTGATACTTGTATAGAGCTTTTCTATTCTAACTAAGCACTCAACACATTTTAACTGGCATGTCTCAATCACTTACACATATACAGTGCTTTTTACTTTTAAGGGAATAGTATTGTATTTTGTATTTATTCATTTTGTTTTCTTTGTTCTTTTTTAAACGTACTTTACTAAGTTTATAGTGCAGTAAAAATCAGATAAAGGTAGCATGACCGATGTTTATATTGATTACAGAGACATTATATGGGAGTAAGTAATGGATAATAGGCATTGATTTGTAAGTAACGGCACATGAATAACTGGAGCTTATTATATAATATTATACCACAGTATAGTTCTAACTAACAGCTCATTTTCTTTCTCTGGGCGATACTTTCTTTAAAGATATAAAAATATTTTGGGGTCAACTTGAATTAAAAAAAAGGAAGATGTGAAATGTAAAACTAAGGTCAGAGGTCAAATGTTACATGATGTATGAATGCAAACTATAATGTGATATTGAGAATCACCACATATCATTCCCTATATGTCTATATGTTGTCAATCCACAGAACAAGAGACGTGGTTTAAAAAAATTCTATACAGCATTATTATCACTGATCTGTGACCTTCAGATCAATCCATTGTTCTTAAAGGAGAGGTCAGAGGTCAAATGTGACATGATATTTTACATTTTTATACACTACTTTCTATATGTTGACAATACACAGCACACTTTAAATAACATACACTGCAAAATCTCCAGTGTTAAATTGACACTAGAAAGTGTCTATATAGGTCCACTCTTTTGAGTGTTAAATGAACACTTTGAGTGTTAAATGAACACTTTTGACAGTGTTATATTTTTAACAGTAACCTAGTCAGTGTTGAAGATTAACAATGACTAACACTGAGCAGTGCTGATTTGCTAACACTGAAATATTACTAGCATTTTTAGTTATTTTCCAGTATTAGAAAATCAGCACTGCTCAGTGTTAGTCATGGTTAATCTTTAACACCGACTAGGTTACTGTTAAAAATATAACACTGTCAAAAGTGTTCATTTAACACTCAAA